>CAUYQG010189812.1:0-14179 GCA_963574415.1 Tarsius wallacei | reverse complement strand
GTGCAGTGGCCGCTTCCAGCCACCGCAGCCTCGACCTGCTGGGCTCCGGCGATCCTTCCGCCTCAGCCTTCTGAGTAGCTGGAACTACAGGCGCGCGCTACCACGCCCAGCTGATTTTTTGATTTATTGTAGAGATGAGGTCTCGCCTGCCCAGGCGGGTCTCGAACCCGCGGGCTCAGGCAATCCACTCACCTCAGCCTCCCAAGGCGCGGGATTACAGGCTGAGCCACCAAGCCCAGCTGTAATGTACTGGTTTTAACAATATTGGGCAGCAGGTTTCTCAAGCCTCTAGTCCCCTGGACTGTAAGATAAAAAAAAATTTTCTGCTGAGTTTAGTGAGGACTATGGTATCCGCCTTTCAAAAGGCAGGCTCCAAAACCTCTATGAAATTGACTGGCCTTCACTTAAGGGTCTCTGGATATTCGCGTCACTCAAGTCTGTCTGGAAGGTCGTCACGGGGACTCCCGGTCACCCAGACCAATTCCTTGATATTGACTAATGGTTGGGTTTAATTCAGAGTCCCCCTCCCTGGTTAAACGTATGTTCCCTTGAGTCTGGAGCCCAACCCCATCTGCTTATCTCTAAATCCCTCTGCTCTCTCCCCTCACATTCATCTACCCTTAAGCCTTCCCCTGTTTTGCCCCCCCCACCCCCAAAAACAGTGCCAACATGGAGGACAGAAGAACTAGAGTGCCAAAGGGCATCCCAATTGGCAGTCACAATTAGCAATCATAACTCCAAGCGCCTATCAAAAACCTGGTAAAAACAAACCTGCTAAGGGGATGGTGTCCATTGCTTATGGGTATGGTCTGTGGGGGCACTAAAAGCATAGTTGCCCTAAAAGGCCTTAACCTCCTAGACCTTGTCCATCGTGCAGGCCAGAAGGCCATTGGGAAGTAGGTGTACTCTCTTCTGAAGAGAGGAGAGAACACTTGGCTCACAAATGGTGGCCACTTATGAAGGCCTACAAATCTGCTAAACTGCCTGGCACTGTCTCACCATTACCCCACTAACACCCCAGGTGAATATTAGGGCGCTGGAACCCAAATTAATTTCTTAATCAAAACAGGTGCCAGCCGTTTGGTCCTGGTCATCCATGTTAAAACTGTATATTTCAGAGTCTAAATAGTTGACCTGAAACTACAGGGTTAAATAGAGGCTTTTAAACTCTATTTCTCTCTTTCCTGCCTGCTTTGAATCTGCTAGTAACTAAGCTTCTGGTGTTGAGATAAGCTCACTGTTTCAAGGTTGAATTAAAAAATTTTGTTTTTCTTATACAGTTCAGCCAGTTCTAACTAAAATGTAAACATTGAAAACTCATTTAAAACTGAAGGTTTAAAAAAAAGGTTTTAAAAATTAGACTGCCATGAAGACTGCTTTGCTCCAATTTTGGTCCACAGCCTTTATTGAACTGCTTATTGGGGCAAACAAAGTTTAGTCATGCAAGCAGGTTCCAATTTTGTCAGAAATATAATTTGAGTACAGGTGTGACTTTTGAAAAATGAGTTGTTGCTGTTTCGTGGCTGAAGTTTGGAGGTAAATGTTGTTAAATCTTTGTGTGCATATATGTGTGTGTGTGTGTCTGATTGTGTTTGCTTGTATGTGCAGGTTATATGTTTTGTCCAGCATGCTACCAAATTGGCTTCTAAGTAAATGAGTACTCATAAAGTAAATAAATAAGTCTAAATGCTTTCCTAGTTCATGTGATTTTAATGATCCTTGGTAAATAAAAATGAGTTTAAAATTATTGATAAAAAGTGCCTTTGGAATTGTCAGCATACATTTTCGTCTGGGTCTACTAATTAAGTTTTGCATTTGCCTCTGCTAGATATTTTAAAGTATCAGAATTTGACATAAACATTATAAAACTATAAACATAGTCAAAACCAAAATAAACTTTATTTGTAAACATGCTTTTGTTATAAGTATAACTAATTTAAAATTGTTGGTTCCAAAAAAAAAAACCAGCTAACCCTTCTGAATTATCTGTAAAATGTTCATGTATTTAACTTTAAGGTTCTTACTTGTATAACACCTGATGTTCACAGGCTTTAAAAATGATTAGCCAGGAGATAACTTAGAATAATAGCAGCATTGTCCAAAATCTCAGTTTTCATAAGTAATTAAGCAAACTGCTATAAATGAATAAAGGAAAATATAAATAAAACAATGCTTATGGGTAAGCTCTTCATGTGATTTGAAAATCTTAAAATTCTTTTAAAAGCTCATTAAATGTCTGGGTTACTTTCAATTTTAAAAAGTTATAATATGGAAAAATGTTTCTAAAATTATGTAAAGGGTCTCATCTAAAAAACACTAATATCTAACAGACACTTCAGAATTTCTTGTTTCCTATATTTTCACTAAAATCTTAGGTTATTTTATGCAATCTGAAGATTACTTAAAAGGATATTTATTTTAAAATGGAAATAAATTGGTAAGTAGGAGAGAGTGAGAGATGTAAAAAGAGTTATGGATAGAAATGTGTATTTTTGGTAAGGAAAGTTATAAAGGAAAGAGAATAATTTTGTATGATAAAATTTTGTCCTAAAGTAAAATGACCGGTTATTTAGGAAAAAGAGAAAGATAGGGCAAAGCAGAGAGTCCAAGCATGTCGTCAATGGTATGTGGAAGTCAGGGTAAGGTTCAAGAAGGGGAATTTATGAAATAAATATCGGTATATAATTATGTTGGTTATAACTTTTTCTCCAGTTCTAACTGCTGTTATGGCTTGAAAGGTTTTTAATTACTTAGAAAACCGAGCTTTAAAAAAATTGAAGTTTTCACATCATCATTTTATATTTTAAAAAGATCTTGTATGGTACATTTTTGTCCTATAATAAAATGGCTGGTTATTTTTTTTTTAAGTATAGGACAAAAATAAAAGGCTCAAGCATGTTTAAAAATGGTATAAATATGTCAAAAATGGTATGCTAAAGGTTTGTGAAAAAAGGTAACTTACAATGACCTGTAATCCTGTGTTATAACATTATGCTTTTCAAAATTTTAATACTTAAACTCCTCAAGTTCTCAATGTAGTCTCTCTAGGGTGGGGTAAAAAAACAAGCCCCAGAAACCATACCTGCCCTACACCCTCCTCTTAAACTGCCTGCAGACCAGACACAAGGATTATTAATCTAACACAGAATAAATAACAAAATAACCTGGGCTTCACCCTCTAGCATATCAATTGCTGTGACAGTATATCAGACCTATCATAAAAACAAAGGGGACAGTTTTCTCTCACCAATGTTTACCTATTTTAAATTATCTTGTTCATTATTATTTCCTGAAATTTAAGCTACAACCTATCCACATGTCTCTAATGTTTTCAATTTTTCTTCAGACTTTGTCAAAGTGGCTATATTTTCTTGTTAAAGTACAACTATAGATAATTTACAAGGGAAGAGTTCAACTTACATTGACAAATTAAAGGCTTTAGCTAATCATACATATAATGTGTGGGACTACTTTCACTTTTCCAGCATTGTTTCTGAGGCAATAACTTTTTTCATCATCATTTGCTGAATAATTTTTCCCTGTGCTCTTGCTTGGTGTTTTATTAGATCCAAATAGTATTCAGTTAAGGTCCCACCATTTCCTGTTCATGCCCTTGGAAATAAATAGGTAGGGACATCTCTACGGCCCACCTCAGCTGGAAGCAGTTACAGAAAACTGATCTTCACCCTGTTTCTCAGGATCATAAAAATATTTCCAAGAGCAGGAGTGGGGAATAAAAGGACAGCACAAGACGGGCTCAGTGGCTCAGCCTGTAATCCCGTGCCTTGGGAGGCTGAGGTGAGTGGATTGCCTGAGCCCGCGGGTTTGAGACCCGCCTGAGCCACTTGGCGAGACCTCATCTCTACAATAAATCAAAAATTAGCTGGGCGTGGTAGCACACGCCTGTAGTTCTGGCTACTTGGAAGGCTGAGGCAGAAGGATCACCGGAGCCCAGCAGGTCGAGGCTGCGGTGGCTAGGAGTGGCCACTGCACTTCAGTCTGGGCAATGAAGTGAGACTCCAACTCAAAAAAAAAAAAAAGAAAAGGACAGCACAAAAGTGGGAAGCCATTTTTTAAATCTTATTCTTAAACCCTAACACAATAATGGAAAAGTGGAGGCTATGTCCTGAAGAAATACGTACTCTAGGTAAAAATTAACTTTGCCAACTTTGTCTTTTCAAAAACACAGACTCCTATTGTCTGGTACTGGCCTATTGTCATTTGTCTTTTTTAGAAACCCAATTTCTCAAGCATGACCAGTATTGACCCATTCTGATGTACCCCTTACAAGGCTGGTTTCACCCCATATACAACCATGTTTAGGAGACCCCCTCCCTTACTACCCCGATTAAAAAACCCTATCCTTGAGGAGATTACTAATCAGTCTCTGTTAAAGTATCTCCAGTCTCTTCAACAGGTCCAGGCTGCCATCCACTCCAACGTCTGTGCTGTTTTACCAACTCCATCTTTCACGCCCTGTCATCTGTTCCAGCCTGGGACTCTGATCTACATCAAAAAGTTCCAGAAGAAGGGATTAACCCCTACATAAAAATAACCTTTCCCTGTTAACCTCATCACTCCTATAGCACTCAAGTTTGACGGGGTACCTGCTTGGAGTAATCACTCTCACGCCAAAAAAAGCTAAGAACAACAGTCAACAATGGATGGCTATGCCTGGACAAGACCCCCTCAAGCTAAGACTCTCTCACTCTGGTGTTTCATAGCCTGTCTTCCCCCTAACGGAGATGCTAGACATTCCATCTATTCTTTTTCCCTAACTTCCTATATGTCAGGGAAGGTACTAGCCAACCAAAATTAAACATATGGGGAGAGACTGTCT
This sequence comes from Tarsius wallacei, assembly GCA_963574415.1. NCBI lineage: Eukaryota > Metazoa > Chordata > Mammalia > Primates > Tarsiidae > Tarsius > Tarsius wallacei. Next base: position 9,339 of record CAUYQG010189812.1, on the reverse strand, counting down.
GTGTTATTTAAGGTTAAACTATACAACCTCTGTCCCCATTGAACCCTGTATATTAAATTGAATAGTTCAGCTTCTAAAACAACGAATCACTTCTGTAAAACTCATGTATATGTGGGCCCATTAAAATCCCCTGCCCATAATAAATGAATCAATGCTTTGACTCATGAACAACTAAAAGGAGGGAATTAAATGACTGCTAGCATGTTAGCCTCTCAGTTCCCCCTCTCACCCCTTCTCCGTATGACTACCCCAAGCTTCCAGTAAGCAGTAAATCACATCTCGCTTGGTGGGAAACCCAGATTCTGTAACTGCTCAAGATAAACTGTTGTATAACTGTTCTGTAAGCATCTGTAACTGTTCAAGATAAACTGTTCTGCAACTGAAAATTTTCTGCTTGCACTTCCCCTGACTCTGATAAAATTGTGGCTTTGGCCTTTATAACCCCCCTGCTTGCTCCATTTGGGGTGGAGAGTCCTTTCTGGCATTAGCCTGCTCTCGACCGCAAGCAAATAAAGGACTCAATACTTGGCTCTCAGTGCTTTGGCGACTCCTTACTTGCAGTGCAGCTAGAACAATGATTCCCCCTCACAATCTCATCTCATAGATGAGAACACCACAGCTCAGAGAGGCTAAGAGACTTCCCAAGATCACACTGCTGCTAAGTGCCTGAGCTTGGATGTGAACTCAGATAGGCTGGATGGTATTATGATTTGAATGTGTCTCCCCAAAAAAGAGGTATTGAAATCCTAACCATCCAGTACCTTATTTAGCAGAATGTGACCTTATTTGGGACCAGGGTAGGCTCCTCACCCCATGTGACACCACATGAAGAGTCAGGGACCTAGGGAGACCACTGTGTGATAATGGGGGATTAGAAGCCAAGGAGCCCCAGGGTTGCAGGCAAACCACAAGGAGCTCAGAGAAGGCGAGGAGGATCTGCCAGCAGGTGTTGGAGGGAGTATGATTTTGGACTCCCAGCCTCCAGCGCAGACAACACATTTGTGCTGCTCAGAGCTGCCCGGTGTGTGGGACTTGGCTTCAGGTGGGCGAAGCCCGCTTTCCTCTGTGCCACGCCCTCTTAGACATTTAGGGCGGGGTTGGCTTACAGGGCACAGGCGGAGACAGAAGGAGTGCTGGAAGGGTCTAGAGATTCCACTTCATCTGAAATCCGAAAAATAGAACCCGAAAGTACCTGAGCCATTTTAGTCACAGGGTAATATCCATGAATGTGAAGTCAGTCCCCCACTCCCTAAGAACAACATAGCTCACCAGGAAGAGTCACAGGGAAAATCAGGTGTCCCCAGAAGCCCCCGACATGCGTTTGTTTTTGTTGCCCACCTCCCCAGCCCAAGTTCAGGGTGATACCTAGGGACTTCCCTGACTATATCCAGATGCTTCTCTGAGCTCTCTCCCGTTCCCTGAACCCTACAGTCACTACTGTTTTTCTCCAGTCTATCCTGGCTTTGCTGTACATCTGGTGACGGCACCCAGAGCCTTCCTTTTATCCAACTGCAAGAAGCAGAGCACCAAAGTGTCTCCCCTGCTCTCCACTTCAATGCACACGGATTCCTTTGAGTAACTTTATGACTCTCCCTGGTGCTGCTGTCAAGGGAAGGCAGAAAGGCAGGATCTGTGTCTCAAGGAGAGGGACTGAGCCGGTCCGGGGAACAGGAGAGTGGAACACAGGTGGGTGTCCGAGCGTCCCCAGCCCTTCCCCCGGCGTGGATGTGTGGAAACCTCTTGACCCTGGGGAGATAAGACTTCCTAGTCTTTCTTTGCTTTCTGCTCTGAACCTCCGGTATTCTGATATTTTAGAAATGGAAAAAATATTTTGATGTAAGCCATATGGCCATTCCCTCCTTACACGGGAGCTGCAGAAAACCCACAGGGGCAGGTGCGGAGAGCAGCGGCAGCAGGGTGGGTGGGCGCGCAGGGGCTGCTGTCTGTCGCTGGAGGTGCGGTAGCCATGGCAACCGTGCGCCGAGGCACTGGCGGAGCATCACAGCATGGCCCTAGAATTACCCTCGGCTCCTCGACCATCCCGCTCCACGCAGTCTGTGCTGCCGTGTCCTAGCTACTATCACCCTGTCGTGTTTTTGGAAGTCGTGCTTAAGTATTGTTTCTGTCTATGCTTGTTGGCACTACGTCTTAGTTTATCTGATGGCAGACCAGACAGCATGCCAAAAACCCATTTCGTACAGATACTCCTCATTGTTAACAACTGTCCATCCTTGAACACAGTGAGTCAGGAAGATTCTGGAGGTGTGGTTTGGGTGAATGACCACGAGAGCCTTTTTTTCTTCTAAAGGTCTGTGCTGGGCTGTGCCTGCACTAACGCCTGCCCACTGAAAAGCCTCTTCTTTTTTTTGCCGGTTGTCATAATTTCCTGACAGCAAGAGCAGTAAAATTAAAGTAAAATTTACATGCAAACACGCTGTAGTCTAGGAGCCTTGCAGACAAGTCATTTATGCACACGTACCCCATAAAAGAAAGCTGCATTGTATGATCCTGAGAATACATACACAAATGGTTTCTTTCATTTGTTGTTAAAAACAGTCTCCAAATCCTCAGAAATATTTCTGCTGCAATTAAATTTAAATGTTTTTAAAAAAAATTCATGGGAGTTGATAATTTACTATGCTCATATTTTAGTCCTTATGTTGGTCATTAATTGTGGTATCATAACCAGCAAGGATCTAAAGCCCTTCACCTTCCCGGGGCCCAGATGGAATCAGGATGTCAACACTTATAAGTTATGAGCAGCCTCCCAAAGGGACTGTAACACAAAATACCCTGATAATTGAATTAACTTGGTAGAGGCTTCTGGGAAGATGACAGCATCAGCAGTCTCGCTTTTCATTCTCTCTGAATCCTTACATAAAAGCAGAACAACTGGAGAGCAGAACCAAAAATCCATGAGCAACACTTACCACAAAACTAGGTGACAAGTTATCCCTGCAAAATGCAACTGAGTGGGGACAAACCACCAACAGCCACAAGACCTGTATGACAGCAGGACCTATCTGGGAGAGAGGATAAGGAAGCTGAGAGCAAGAGGACCCCAAAGCAGTCGAAGTGCAGTGCCTGGAGCGGAGCAGAGCAGTCCAAGAGCAGCTGAAACCGGCAGGGGTTGGGGCCCAAACAAACATCAAGCCCATGGGAAAAGGTCTGAAGAGGCGGGAGACACCTAGTTTCTCTAAGCTCTCAAAACTGAACCTCCAGGGTCCCTTTGCAGGACATGAAGCTGCTTCTCATATTATAGAGAAGCTGCTTGGAGTGGAATAAAAATTGGGCTGGGCACAGTGGCTCACACCTATCGCCCAGCACTTTGGAACGCCAAGGCAGGATCGCTTGAGCTTAGGAGTTGGAGACCAGCCTGGGCAACATAGCAAGACCTCACCTCTATTTTTTTTAAAAATTGAACAGGATATGGACAAAAGATGAGGGAAAGAAAAGACCCACACCAAAATGGTAAAATATCACAAAGCAATCTGCTGTATTTTTTTTTTTTTGAGTTGGAGTCTCATTCTGTTGCCCAGGCTAGCGTACAGTGGCATGATCACAGTCACTGCAGCCTTGGCCTGTTGGACTCAGGGGATCCTTCTGCCTCAGCCTTCCAAGTAGCTGGAACTACAGGCATGTGCCACCATGTCCAGCTAATTTTTTGACTTATTGTAGAGTTGAGGTCTTGTCAAGTTGCCCAGGCTGGTCTCAAACCCGTGGGCTCAGGCAGTCCTTTCACCTCGGCCTCCCAAAGTGCTGGGATTATAGGCTGAGCTGATGCGGCTGGCCTGTATTTTTTAACACTCCTCTAAATCAACACAGAACAGAGGGAGCTCTGTGAAATAAGAAAAGCTTTTTTCAGTGGCACTTTATAACGAAAGTTCAGAAAAATGAATTTCACATTAAAAAAAAGCAACATAAAAGTATCAAGGTCATGTCATTAAAATTGAAAGAAGATTTAAAAAAGGAACAAGGAGCTGATTAACTTCCCTTTGGGCAATAGGAGTACCCTAGGAAACAACCACAACACAGATCAAACCTGTAACCTATTGCTGGTAAGTGAGATAAAAGGCATTAAGAGAATAATACAAGATATGAAATAATAGAAATAAGAATTAGAAGCTCAAACGGGCTGGGTGTGGTGGCTCAAGTCTGTAATCCCAGCACTTTGGGAGCCGAGGTGAGAGGATCGCCTGAGCCCAGGAGTTCGGGACCAGCCTGGGTAACTTGGTGAGACCTCATCTCTACAATATATCAAAAAATTATCCGGGCCTGGTTGCGCTCGCCTGTAGTCCCAGCCACTTGGAAGCCTGTGGTGGAAGGATCGCCTGAGCCCAGCAGGTTGACGCTAGGGTGGCATGAGCGTGCCACTGCACTCCAACCTGGGCAACAGAATGAAACTCTGACTTAAAAAGAAACTCAGAAACAAAGAGGAAGAACTCAGGAGATAATTAAAAACAGAGTAAAAATGATTTAATAAATGAAAAGTAAGCTAGAAAGACGGTAGAGGCAAATAAATTCCACAGTATTGCCTGAAGAGAAACAGGTGAAAAAGAAGAAACTATTAAAAAAATTTTAAACCCAGAAAGTGACAAGAGTTTCAGAGAAAATGATAAGTATTAAGGAATGGCAAAGAAGACCCAAAATGCAGATAATAGAAATCTCTAGAGAAGAAAAAAAAAAAGTCCAGGACTAGAACAAATACTAAAACTATACTCAAGAAAATCTTTCAGAAACAAAACAAAACAAAGCAAAAACACAACAATTTGAAGTGACACACTGATAGGGCACACCAGATACCCAGAATAATCAATTCTGGTTAAAATTACTGAATTTTAAAGAAAAAAAAATCTTTGGACCTTTAGCAAAAAGGGTTATATGACTTACAAGTGAAAGAAAATTAGGTCATCTTCAGATTTCGTGTTTTTAGGTTGCAATCAGAAAGTGACATCAAAAAATGAAGTAATAGCTTTAAAATTAGGAAAAGAATCTGTGAGTCAAGTCTAAAGGATGCATGCCTGCTCTTACCAACAAATAAGAGGTCAAGGAGCGTGGGTCCCATGAGCCCTTCTTAGGAATCGGTTAGAGAATGGGCACCACACCACAAAAATGACTAGAGAGACATCAACACAAGGACTGGTGCATGAAGGCTGAGAGGGAGAGAGTGTGACCTGCATGGCTGTGCGTGCTGCCAGTGCGGAGGTGGGTCTAGCTACCCACGCAGGGGAGAGCACACGCAAAAACTGCTAATGCTGCTGTGACTTGTGCGGGTGGAAGACTGGTATTGTTATTCTGAGGTTGTTGTATGTGTAATGTGAAATGAAACAAATGAGCAATTGTGGGATATTCTCATTCTGCCATCCCCCTATCTCCTAGAGACGGATGGAACTTCTCGGTGTGGAAAAAAGATGACAGTGGAATATAGACGACAGTAAGAGAAAGACCACAGGGTCTTGAATTTGAATTGGAAGTATCAATATAAACTCATGAGGTGTTTTTTCTGTAACTAGATGTGTGTGTGTGCATTCCCTTTTTCTGTCCATTCTGTCTATTGAAAACAATGGCCAACCATTGAAAACAATGGCCAATCATTGAAAACAATACCCAATCCAGCACCAAGGGATATCCCTAACCCCTAGAATGTAATCTTGAGATATAATTTCTCATTAAAAGAAATTGGGGAAGCCTACAATCCCAGCACTTTGGGAGGCTGAGGTAGAAGGATGGCTTGAGGCCAGGAGTTCAAGACCAGCCTGGGCAACAAAGCAAGACCTCATCTCTACAAAAAACAGGAAAATTAGCCAAGTGTGGTGGTACATGTCTGTAGTCCTAGCTACTCAGGAGGATGAGGCAGGAGGATCACTTGAACTCAGGAATTTGAGGCTGCAGTGAGCCCATATCATACCACTGCACTCCACCTTGGTGAGAATGAGACCCTGTCTAAAAAAAAAAAAAAAAATCAGCGCATCTGGGAAAAACAACTGATTCCAGGACTGGGATATGAAATATACAAAATGAATCTGTTGTCAACCTAGATAGCAAGGCAGATATCAAAGACTACCAAGGATGAATAAAAAATATGAAGGGGCCAAGTTGAAGAAGCTCCCATGGGCCAGATGGGGTCATTAAAAATTATCAAAAGTATTGAAATCACCGAGTTCCAAATGAGATTTCCAAAAAGAGAAAATGGCTACCTTCAAAGGTTAACAGGGAACTAACTCATTATTTTAAAATCTGATCAATGAGGGGAATCTCATATTGATCCTGCCTTTCCTGTCGAGACTGTCTCACTGGGTAACCAAATAGTAGACAAACAGGGTCCTTTTATAATAGTTTTTCAACTATGATAAGTAAAAGAGAGAATTATAATATCACTGCTTTGTAACCCCAATGAATTAAAAGATATGAATATTAAGCATCAACAGCTGCTAATATCATGAAAATATACATACCCAGACATTATGAGTTTCTGCTGTTTTCCCAGACGCCAATCCCTTGGTAACATTCCCAAAGGAGAAACACCAACCCCACTTTACTCCAATAGTTTTGCCAGATACTTTGGGAAGGAATGGAACCCAAGTCTGACCCAGTGTGTGGATCGAGTGGCTCAATTTCAGGAAATACAGAAAACAGACGAACATTCTAAATCTCACTACAAGTACACAATCAGCAAAATTCAGACCATGGGAAACTCCAGTTTAAGGAGCCTGATGAGTTGTAAGGAAACAAAGGGTTGAGAAGAGTTGAAAAGCATGTGACTTTTTTTTTTTTTGAGTTAGAGTCTCACTCTGTTGCCCAGGCTGGGGTTCAGTGGCATGCTCACAGCCACCCCAGTGTCAACCTGCTGGGCTCTGATGATCCTTCTGCCTCAGCCTTCCAAGTAGCCAGAACTATAGGCTCACACTACCATGCCTGACTAATTTTTGATTTATTGTAGAGACGAGGTCTCACCAAGTTGCCCGGGCTGATCTTGAACCTGCAGCTTCAGGCAATTCACACGCCTCGGCCTCCCAAAGTGCTGGGATTACAGGCTGGGCCACCAAGCCCGGCCAGCATGTGACTTTTTAAATAAACGAGACTCAACTATGGTGTCTAGGAATGCACACTGGAGTAAAAATAATTAGGAAAGTGCAACATGGCGATCACCATCGAAGTCAGGACAGGATTACTTATGGGGAGAGAGGGACTTGTGACTCAAATCGGACACATGGAAGGGGCTTCTAGAGGGGGTACGGTTCTAGCTCTTGACACAAATGGGGTTTCAAGGAGATTTGCCTTACACAAATTCATTTAGCTATGCATTTTAAGTATCTGTTTTTATTTTACATTAGATTTTTTTGGGAGAATAAAGCTTGCTTTCATTCACACTTCCAAGTTGACAAACAACAGCTCTTTGGATGTACGATTCTCAGTCGTCACGAACACATGTAGTCACGTAATCATGGCCACATTCAAGCCTTGAAAGAGTCCCATCTCCGCAACACATTCCCTTGTTTCCCTTTATCGCGAACTCCTCCCCGCGTTCCAGATCCTGGCAATCACTAAACACACTGTTTCCAGTTCCCGTACTTTCGCTTTTCTAGAGAATCATATAAACGGAAACTTATAACAGGGAGCCTTTTGAGTCAGGTTTCTTTCACTTAGCATAACGCTTTGAGGTTCATCAAAGTTAAACTTGGCAGTTTCTGTTGCTAAGAAGTCTTCTATTGTATGGATACAGCTATGTTTGTTTATCCACTTCCCAAAAGGACTGTGTTTAGAGATTTTGGATTGCTTCTCGTTTTTGGCAATTATGAATAAAGCTGTTACCAACATTTATGTACAGGTTTGTGTGTGAAAATCAGATTTCATTTTTCTTGATTGTCAGGGTCAAGTCTCACTGGGACCTCCAAAAATGTTAAGGTCACACATTCTCAGTGGGACCTCAAGAATATTAGGTCGGGCCCGCTGGGGTTGTGGGTATCTGGGGTCTGTGATCTGGTTCTGCAAGAAAGATGCAAAGAATTGCACAAAAGTTAGATTAGAAAATATAGTTTATTTAGACAGTTAATTAAAGAGAGAGAGAAAGAGGAGATTCACCTCCCCAAGGTAGAGGAGGGAGCCAAAGCTTAAGAAAACATGGCCTGGCCATAGCTCAAAGAGCACATGGTTACACCATAGCTTAGAAAGGCAATGGCAAAATGGCTGCTTGTGGTTGAGTCCTTTTAAACATTTCCCCTTGGATGGGGGTAGGTCATTAAGGTGGTTGGGGCAGTGGTCTGCTCCACGTCATCACGAAGGGGCAGGTAAGCGCAGGTACTGATGTCAGGTGATGGACAGCAGGCAGATGGGTGGGTTAGTCACATGATTGCTGCCATGGTGGCAGGCTAGATGGGAGGACCCAAGGGAAGGCGGTTTTCCTGCAAGAGACTTGCCAGAAGTCTGCAATCCACAAACTCCTTGACCAAAAAAGGTGGTCTGTTATCATTTCTATGGCTCTGTTCTTGCCTTGCATCTGATGGAGATTTGCCGAGGGGGTGGCGTAGGCTGCCAGCTTGGCCTGCAGTAGAATGTCTGAATGCTTCCTAAAACCTGCTGATTGGAAATGTATCTATGTCTAACTTGTGCTAGATTCAAAGTGTGTCAGGAGTAAAGTCTAAGCAAAAATGTCTAAACTAAATTTATTCTAGGTTTCTATAGGTACCTCCTTTCATTGATAAATACCTAGAAGTGAAATTGCCGACTTTATAGGTTAAGTGTATGTTTAACTCGATAAGAAATTGCTAAACCATATTTCCAGTGGCTGCATCGTTTTGCATCCTTACAGGTGGGTGTAAGAATTCCAGTTGCTGTGTGTCTTCTTCAGCACTTGTGGTGTTATTTTTAAGTCATCCTTCTTTTTTTTTTAATTTTTGTGTATGGTGATAGGTAGGGGTTTTTAAAGCCAGTCTGATGGATGTGTGGCAGCATGTTATTATGCTGTTAGTTTGCACTTCCTTAATGACTTTCATGTGCCAGACACATGAAGGATGCTCATTTGCCATCTGTATATCTTCTTTAGTAAAGTGTCTACTCAAATGTTTGTCCAGTAAATTGTTGGTTTTCTTATTGTTGAGTTTTTTTTTTTTTTTTGAGTTGGAGTCTCGCTCTGTCGCCCGGACTGCAGTGCAGTGGCCGCTCCCGGCCACCGCAGCCTCGACCCGCTGGGCTCCGGTGATCCTTCCGCCTCAGCCTCCCGAGTAGCCGGAATTACCAGCACACGCTACCATGCCCGGCTGATTTTTTGATTTATTGTAGAGATGAGGTCTCGCCAAGTTGCCCAGGCGGGTCTCCAACCCGCGGGCTCAGGCAATCCAT
>CAUYQG010189810.1:0-10013 GCA_963574415.1 Tarsius wallacei | reverse complement strand
CGGGGTCATATGGGAGGTTGATGTTTAGAGCTTTTAGGAATCGCCACACTGCTTTCCACAGAGGTTGCACTAGTTTACACTCCCACCAACAGTGTAGAAGTGTTCCCTTTTCGCCACACCCTCTCCAGCAACTGTTATTTTTTGAGTTATCGATAATTGTGAATCTCTCTTTTTAAGGACTTTTTTTTTGTGCTTCTTGGCAAAACTATGCATTCTTTGCAAATCTGAGTGTCTTGATGTCATTTCTGTGCCATTTCCAGGACTGCTCTTATATGGTTCTTGTATTTGGCCATACCCATACTGCCAGCTGCAACTCTGGGGATAATGGAGAATGGAAAAAAGAGCTCCATGTCTATTTCAGTAGATGCCAAAAAGAAAAAAACTGTTAAGATTTTGGAATGGTGTCCTTAGAGTATATATGGCATAATTTTCTCATTCTTGCCGGAGTGAAGATGCCTTTCTTTTAGCTTGATGAGTGAATGATTTCTTGACCAGACATAGTGTTCATAGATCATAATCCTTTTTTCCCTGTAGTATATACATGTTACACCACTGTCTCTAAGCTTCTTGTGCAGAAGATGAAAGTCTGGTTCTCCCGTCTTTATAAGCATCTTCTACACATGCAGTTTACTGCCTTTCTATGCCATGAGATTTTTCAGGTGTGATCTCATCTACTCTGTTCCTTTCTGTCATGAGAAGCCCCGTACTGCCAGTTCATTTCTCATTCCTGGACTCTAATACCTGTCTGTATAGTTCTTTGTTTCTGCCTTTCAGACCTCAGCTTTTCCTTTCTTCCCCCTTACTCTTTAAAGTTTAATGCTTTTACTGGAATATGTCATTCTGAGTTTATATTCTCAGGTATACATTGTGCTCTTCCAAAATGTAGTTTCAAAAAAAATTTTTTGTAGCTTCAGGAAAGTTGTTTTGAGTAACTGTTTTTACTGTTCTATTGGGGGGAAGGGAAACCTGGAGTTTATTCATTTATTTGTTTGTTTATTCTTACATGTTTGTACTTCAGTCCCCTCCAGAGTACTCTCTGTTGGACGCAGTACACCTGTCGAGATGCTTTTTCCACTGCTCAAGACATTTTTGAACTCGTCCATTATGATGACGCCTTTTAGCGCTGTTTTTTGTTTCACCTCTTCCACACTGGCAGAACGTTTCCCTCGGAGGACTTTTTTCAACCAGGGAAACCAGAAAAGTCACTTGGGGCGAGATCAGGTGACTAGGGAGGATGGGGCTTGGGGTCATGCTGTTTTTAGTCAAAAACTACTGAACACTCAGTATGGTGTGGCACGTGTGCTTGTAAATCACACATCATGAAATGGGCAGATGTGTTCAAAGAAGCGCCAAAAAAGAAAAAAAATCGCTGAAGCCAAGTGCAGCCTTTCACAACAATGCTGGCTGGTACGCTGATGCCATTGGGCTCCTAGAATACTTAACTAGCGGGGGAGCCTGTACTATAAGGAGCCCATCCATCCAAAGAGAATTCTGGGCATTTTTGGGTCCCTCTTGTATTCCCTGCTTGACTGTTTTTCTTCAAGGGCACCTGTTACCTGTGTGTTCAGTCTTCTTTTGCCTTTCTTCAGTATCTGTTATATCAAATTCTTTCCATTTCAATTCATTTTGAGTTTTAAGATTTTCCTCTTTTTTTACCTTTTTTCTTTAGGGATTATCTGTTTTCATTTACTTGTCTTCAATTCTAGAATGAGTTTTTTGTTTATATTTTTAAAATTCTTTCCTGAGTTATATAATCTTATTTTGAGTTTTCATAATTCTTATTTTTGGCATTCTTTTATGTCTTGTTTTGTTACGATCTTTTAGCTTATTTTAAAATAACATGCTATAGTTTTGATCTGTTATGTGGGTATGTCTTTCTGGCACGCTTTCATTTGTAGGGATGTTGTTTTACTCCTTATTTTCTCTTTTCTTATTAATAATAACTTTGTATAGGATTGATTTTGATATTTTTCTGTGACTCATTTTTATTTGATTTTGATTTAAAAAATCTTTTAGAATGTGGCTGGATTCAGGAAAGCTTTTTCTAACTTCTCAGAGCTTTTTATTCTTTTGCTTTTTTTTTTTTTTGAGTTGGAATCTCACTCTGTCGCCCAGACTGGAGTGCAAGTGGCTGTTCCCGTCCACTGTAACCTCGACCTGCTGGGTTTCAGCGATCCTTCCGCCTCAGCCTTCCTAGTAGATGGAACTATAGGCACGCGCTACCGCGCCCGGCTAATTTTTTGATTTATTGTAGAGATGAGGTCTCGCCAAGTTGCCCAGGCGGGTCTCGAACCCGTGGGCTCAGGCAATCCACTCACCTCAGCCTTCCAAAGTACGGGATTACAGGCTGAGCCACTGAGCCTGACTCTTTTGCTTTTTTGTAGTGTTAAAAAATGTGGGCAGCTTGCTTTCTGAGATTTCCTGACCTTATTCTTCACTAGTTTGGTTTGAACCTTCTCTTTTCTTCATCTTTCATGTCTGACCCCAGTTTTTACCTCTCTCTGGCCGTGAAACCCTTCCTCTGGGCCTGCTGGAATTCATTGTCAGTCATCTCCAACACTCTCTTTATTTTTAATCTCTTTTTAAAAAAATCCTCCATTTCCTTGCTCTGAAACATAGCTCTCCTCCTGCAGGTACTTGTTCCCCAGAAGAGTTCTTTACTGGTGGCTTCTCTTGAGAACAAAGATGCTCTCTTTGCTGCTTATTGATGCATCTAGACTTCTCCTGGACTCACTACCACTCTCCTGTTACTCTAGTTTCTAATTGTTGGTGATTTCAGTATTCATACAGATGATGATTCTACAAGTTGAAGATTGGATTACAAATCTGTAATCCAAAAACCCGAAATCTGAAGTGCTCCACAGTTCGAAACTTTTTGAGTTGCTGACATGACAGCTCAAAGGAAATGCTCATTGGAACATTTTGAATTTCAGATTAGGGATGCTCAGCCAGCAAATATATGCAAATATTCCCAAATCTGAAACTATCTTGAAATCCGAGACACTTCTGGCTCTAATGAAGCTTTTCGGATGAGGGATAACTCAGCCTGCCATACTCTTGTCTTCCTTTCCTCCTCCGACCTTGTTGCCATTCACTTCTATGGCTATGCAGATGTTTCTATTTTTATTTTTATTTTTTTTTTGAGTTGGAGTCTCACTCTGTCGCCCAGACTGTAGTGCCGTGGCCTCCCGGCCACCGCAGCCTCGACCTGCTAGGCTCCGGCGATCCTTCCGCCTCAGCCTTCCAAGTAGCTGAAACTATAGGCATGCGCTACCATGCCCGGCTAGTTTTTGATTTATTGTAGAGATGAGGTCTTGCCAAGTTGCCCAGGCAGATCTCGAACCCACGGGCTCAGGCAGTTCACTCACCTTGGCCTCCCAAAGCGCGGGATTACAGGCTGAGCCACCGAGCCCGGCCTATGCAGATGTTTTTAAACCCTCAGGATATCTACATTAACTGGGAGTTTTGAAAAACTGAGAATGCCTAGGACTCACTCCCAGAGAGGCTGTTTGGTTAGACTGAGATATGGCTTGGGATGTTATTTTTTAACAATTTTCCAAAGTGACTTTAATGTGCAGCCAGAATTGAAAGTCACGGCCTTAAAACTTGTTATTACTAGTAGCTACCATTTTCTGTTATACCAGTTTCCAACATTTACTCTCCAGCTACTACCCCCTGTTTTTCTGGGTTACTCTAGTACTCAGCAGTCTTACTTCTTTGACCTCACTGGGACGTTTTTATTTGCCACCTTTTCTGTTCCCCAGTGCCCTCATCCTCCTTTCCTTTGTAACTGGCTGAATTCCCGTAGTCTGCCATTACAGTTTCTCTCTTGAATCTGCTTTCACCCCACCCCTTGGCCTCTGTCCCTGGGTTGTTCTTAGTTGGCCAAATCTTGGTTAAAACCAGCTTCACCTATTTTATATCTGTATACTTGTAGGTGAGTATGACTGGAACAGAACCAACAGTGTTGACATTAAAATCTTGGTTGGTACTCAGTGACTCGACATTCATTGTTTAGTGCTGTCCAGCTGACCTACAATATTACTTTGTTTGTTTTCCCGTTTGCTTAGATGGTTATATCTTTCCCTTACTTGCACTCAGATTTTCAATATTTCCTTCTCCTCCTTTTCTCTCAGCTGGTGACCTTGTTTTTTGTTTCATTAAGGAAATAGAAACCATCTTCCCACCACCAGCATCTTTACCAATCTTTTTATGAATTAATTGTGTTTTCCTCTGTTGAAGGCCATTTCCTCCAGTTGTCCATTAGAGCCCACTCCTCCTCATCTTCTCTAGGACACTATTTCTGTAGTTCTTCCTCTTTTCTCTTTTTTTTGGATTGTTGTCAACAGCATAAAAATGTACTGCAATATCTTTCATTGAAAAGAAACCGTCTCAGCCAGGCTCGGTGGCTCAGCCTGTAATCCCGGCGCTTTGGGAGGCTGAGGTGAGTGGATTGCCTGAGCCCGCGGGTTCAAGACCCGCCTGGGCAACTTGGCGGGACCTCATCTCTGCAATAAATTCAAAAAAAATAAGCCAGGTGTGGTAGTGCACACCTGTAGTTCCAGCTACTTGAAAGGCTGAGGCGGAAGGATCGCCAGAGCCCAGCAGGTCGAGGCTGCGGTGGCCAGGAGCGTGCCACAGCACTCTAGTCTGGGCGACAGAGTGAGAATCCAACTCGGAAAAAAAAAAAAAAAAAGAAACCGGCTCTTGGCCTTACTTCTGCCAGCTACCATCTCATTTCTTTTCCCTCACTTATACCAGACTCTGCAAAAAGTTATCTTTGTTTATCTTATCCAATTCACGCTCTTGCTCTCTAACAGCTTTATTGAGGTATAATTTGTATTATCACAACAATTTACCCTTTGTATAAGTGTTCAAGTCAGTGATTATTGGTAAATTTATAGAGTCATGTAGCATCATCACAATCTAATTTTAGAATATTTACTTCACTGCCCCCCCCGAAAATTCCCTTGATCTCATTTGCTGTCATTCTCCATTCTCAGCCCCAGGTACGTATTGATCTGCTTTCTTTTTCTATAAACTGGCCTTTGGACATTCATATAAATGGGGTAATAAAATATGTAGTTTTGTTTTACAATATGTAGTCTTTGCTTCTGGCTACTTTCCCTTCATGGATTTTTTTTTTTTTTTTTGAGTTGGAGTCTTACTCTCTTGCCTAGGCTTGAGTGCAGTGGCACGCTTACCACCACTGCAGCCTCAACCTCCTGCATTCAGTCCATCTTTCTGCCTCAGCCTTCCAAGTAGCTGGAGCTACAGGTGTGCAGCAGCATGCCAGGCTAATCTTTTGATTTATTGTAGAGATGAGGTCTTGCCAAGTTGCCCAGGCAGGTCTTGAACCCCTGGACTCAGGCAGTCCTCTTGCTTCTTCTTCCAAAAGTGTTGAGATTACAGGTGTGAGCCACCGAGCTCAACAGTGTAATGTTTTTGGGGTTAATCTGTGTTCACTATCTATCAGTATTTTGTTCCTTTTATTGCTGAGTTTTATTCCATTGTATGGATGTAGCGCATTTTGTTTATCCATTCACTAACTGAACATTTGGACTATTTCTAGTACTTGGCTTTTATAAATGGTGCTACTATGAACATTCATGTACAAGCCTTGTTGTGGACATGTTTTAATTTCTCTTGACATTGCTGGGAGTGGAATTGCTGGGTGTGTGATCTATTTTGAGTTACTTTTTAAATATGACATGAGGTAAGAATGTACGTTTATTTTTTCTGCATACATGGATATTCAATTGCCCAAACACTGTTTTTGGGAAAGATTATCCTTTCTTCCATTGAAGTTTTCTTGGCACCTTTGTTGAAAATCGGTACCTGTGGTCTATAAGAGCAGTGTCACTGCTTTACAGTGTGGCTGCCAAACATTTTGGTTTATTCTTTATTCTTCTGAAAAATTAGCTTTTACATGTCTATTTTCTTATTTCCTCTTAGTTCACACAGAAAAGGTAGTATACTGTAGTATTTGGTATTTTGCTTTTTTCCTTAACATATCACGGAAATCATTTTACATTACTTTATAGAGATCTTTTTAATTCTTTTTAAAAATAGCTATGTATTACTCCATAGTATATATACCACGGTTTATTCAGTCAGTGTCCTATGTTTGGGCATAGGAATTTCCAGTATGTTGCAATAAAAAATTGTACTGTAGTGAATAATCTTTTGGGTATTTATTTTGATGTTGTTGGAGTCTGTTCTCTCAATCCCCTTCTGATCAGAATTTTGCCCTTTTCCAGTGAAATTGCTCCCACAAAGGACTTCAGGGACCTCCTTGTTGCTAAATGCAGTAGTCAATTCGAAGTCCTCATCTCATGTGAACTCAGTCTGCACTCACTTCTCTGATGATCTCATTCATTGTGTCTTTATTTACTGTATGCGGACGACACCCAGATGTATATATCCAATCCAGATTTCTCTCCCATATTTCAGATTCGTATATTCAGTTGCTTACTTGACATTTCTGCTTGGACATCTAATAGACATCTTAAGCACATTTGCCCCAGTCTGCACTTCTCACTACCCCCACCATCTGTCTTGGTTGTAGTCTTTTCCAGCTTTCTGATGGCAGCTCTGTGCTTCCACTTGTTTGGAACATTGGCGTCATACTTGACTTCTCTTTTTGTTCCCCATATCCAGTCTTTCAGGAGATCTGTTGATTGTGCTTACAAAATGTACCTAGTGTCTGGCCACTCCTGGCTACCTCCACCCTGGTCTAAGCTACTGGTATCACTTATCCGGAATTTCCGTAACGGCCTCCTAACTGATTCTAGTTTCTTTGCAACACAGCAGCCTGAGTGCTCTTTTAAAAATATGTTAGATCGTGATCTCGTCTTTACAAAAAATGGAAATAAAAGATTAGCTGAGCATGGTGGCCCACACTTATAGTCCCAGCTACTCAGGAGGCTGAGGTAGAAGGCGGTCTAGGCTGTGATGAGCTGTTAGTGTGCCACAGCACTCTAGCCTGGGTAACAGAGTGACTCAAACAAGAAAAAAAGTTAGCGCTTGTCTTTGCTCTTCTTAATATCTGCCCTATGACTTTTCGTCTCAATCGAATAACAACTAAAGTTCTCACAAGAGCCAACAAGGCCCTACACATCATGGCCCTGGTCATTCCTCTGATCTCGTCTGCGTCCACTCTGCCCCCTCCCTCCTGCCCCATCACTGTTCTCTAGCTTGGCAGGCCTTCTTGCTTTTCCTTGAACAAGCTGACTGTGCGCCTGGCGTAGGACCCTTGCATTTGCAGTTTGCTTCCGCCTGGAATTACCTTTCCTCATTGTTTGAATAGTTTACTTTATTAACCTCTTCATGTTTTTGCCTACCCTGTTTAAAATGGCAGCCCTGCAACCCTCCAACCTCCTTTCCCTCAACTCTCAATTCCCTGTCTGCTTTCTTTCTTTCTTTCTGTAGGATGTCATACCTTCTGGCATGCTGTTTTTACTTATTTATATAGACTCTGAGCTCACCGCAGGCAGGGATTGCTGACTGGTTCCTTACTATATTCACATTACTTAGAATGGTGCTTGGCACATAGTAGATAATTAATAATTACCTGTTGAATGAGTTTGAAGGGACCAATTAGCCCTCTCTGGAACTGAGAGCTCTGTAAATCTTAAGGCTTAACTCTGGTTTTTCAGCTTAGCACAGCAGTTCTCCCACTTTAGCATGCCTCAGAATCACCTGGAGGACTTGCTAAAACACAAAGTGCTGGACCTCAGTTCCAGATTCTAATTTGGTAGATCTAGGTGGTGCTGGATAATTTGCATTTTTAACAAGTTCTTAGGTGTTACTGATGCTGCTCCCCGAAGACCACACTATGAGAACAGTTTACTTAGAAAAACTTTTCTTTTATCTTGATTCCTCCTTCCATTTGTTTCTCTTCTCTTTCTGAAACTCTCACGTTGGGATTCCCGAATTTGTCCTCTGAATTTCTTATGTTTACCCCTCATGATTCCTATTTTAAAAATATTTCCTGATTTTTGTTTTCTGAAATGTCAGCACACTTTTACATAATGACCATTTCTCTTGTGGTTTTTTTTTTAGTTCCAGAAACACTTATATGTATACTAATAGGGCCTCCTTAAGAATTCTCATGTTTTCATTTAAATTTTCTTCCATTTTCCTCTTTTATTTTTACAGTAGCCAGCTATGTTGAAGTTGTTCCAGCTATGTTATGGGGTTTGTTCCCCTTTTATGCTGCTGTGTTCTCTTAAATGGCTTTTCATCATTCTTTCTTTTGGTCCCTTAAAGCAAGACTGTTGTCTCTCTGGAAGTTGTAGATTATCACTGAAAGATTATATGGGAATTTTTTTTTAGGGTTGTAGCGTACATGTGAGGATTTACTGCATAAGTAAATTGCGTGCTTGTGAGGTTTGTTCTTCTAATGGGCCCGCTTTTCGCCTGATAGTGGACATGGTACCCGGTGTGTTGCTGTGTGCTGCCTCCCTCCTTATCGTAGCAGTGCACAGCGTCTGCCGTTCCCACCATTGTGCTCATGTGGCCAGTGATCAGGCCCCGCTTATGAGTGAGAACATGTGGGTATTCAGTTCTTTGTTTCTGTATCACATTGTCTTTATCCAGTCTACTTTTGATGGGCATCTGGGTTGGTTCCATGTTTTTACTATTGTGAATAATGCTGTAATGGACTTATGTGTGCAGGTGTCTTTTGGTAGAGTGATTTATGTTCCTCTAGGTATATTCCCAGAAGTGGGATTGTTGGATTGTATGGTAGTTCAGTTTTTAGTTATTTGAGACAATGCCTGGCTGTTTTCCACAAAGGTTGAACTAGCTTGTACTCCCACCAGCAATGTAGAAGCATTCCTTTTTCTTCACACCCATGCCAACACCTGTTGTTTTTTGTCTTTTTAATGATAGCCATCCTTACCAGTGTTAGCTAGTATCTCATTGTAGTTTTGATTTGCATTTCTCTGATCAGTGAGGCTGAGCATTTTTTCATGTTTGCTAGCTGCTTGAATATCTTCCTTTGAGAAGTGTTTATGTTTTTTGACCACTTAAAAATTTTTTTTCCTGTCAATTCATTTGAACTCATTGTAGATCCTGGATGTTAGGCCCTTGTCAGATGCAGGACTTGCAGATAATTTTTTCCCATTCCGTGGGTTGTCTCTACTCTCTTGAGGATTTACTTTACTGTACAAAAACTTTTTAGTTTGATAAGGTCTGTATGGGAATTTTTTGTTTTGGTTTGTTTTTTCTCCATTGGGCCTGTAACCACAACATTTTATAAGGCGCAACTAAGTGAGAATAATTACTCCCCAGGATTTAGTCACGTTTAAAATTAGGGAATAGAGAACATATCTAAAGATAAATACTATATAATTTAATCAAATTATCTTATTAAAAGGTGGTAGAGACAAACACACACACACGAATACTATTCAGCCTCTTAAAAAAGGGAAATTATGTCATTTGTGACATAAACCTGTAGGACATTATGTTCAGTGAAGTAAGCTAGGCTTAGAAAGACAAAGACTGCATGTTCTCACTTCTATGTGGAATCTAGAATAATCAAACACATAGACACAGAGAGCAAAATGGTTGTTTACCAGAGGCTGGGGAGTGGGAGGAATGGGGAAATGTTAATCAAAGGGTACAGTGTTTCAGTTAAGAGGAAGAAATGGTATTTGAGGTGGTGGTGATGTTACTGTCTCAATTTAATCATCCCACACCTTGTAGATAGAGCATCGCTTTGTACTCCAGAGATATATGAGTATAATTTGTCAGGCCAATAAAAAAGAAAAAATAATACATCATCTTATTTTAAATTCAAAGCAAATATAATTGGAATTGATACACTGGTAGTTCAGTTTACCTTTTTTATTTTTATTTATTTATTTTTTTTTTGAGTTGGAGTCCCACTCGATCGCCCAGACTGGAGTGCAGTGGCCGCTCCCGGCCACTGCAACCTCTACCTGCTGGGCTCCGGCGATCCTTCCGCCTCAGCCTTCCGAGTAGCCGGAATTACAGGCACGCGC
>CAUYQG010189807.1:0-33308 GCA_963574415.1 Tarsius wallacei | reverse complement strand
GGGCCCGGACGCGCCCCGCGCCAACCACGCCAACCACGCGGGCGCCAACCACACCCCCCCGAAGGGCGCGCTCGGCCCGCCGGAGCCCCGCGAGCCCGAGGAGGAGCTGCTGCAGCAGTTCCAGCGCGAGGAGGCGGCGCCGGCGGCGGGCTTCAGCGCGCACTACCTGTCCATGTTCCTCCTGACGGCCGCCTGCTCCTTCTTCCTGGTGCTGGGGCTCACCTACCTGGGCATGCGAGGCACGGGCGCGCCCGAGGACGCAGGGCTCCGCAGTAAGTGTCCGGCCGCGCGGCCCGCCGGAGCCGCCTGCGCCGGGGCCGGGCCCTCCCCCGCGGGAGGGGTCCTCAGAGGCGGAGCGGTGGCTGTTGGCGTTCGGGCGAGAGGTCTGGTGGTGCTCAGCGCGCGTTCGGGCAGTGCGGTGGCTTCCTTCTAGGGAGGGGACGTTTCCAGGAGAGTCGCCAGGCTCGCCCCTGCCTTGGTTTCCCCGCCCAGAGCACTTGCCTCCACCTGTGCGAAAAGTAGCGGCAGGGCTGTGCCGGCTGGACCCTGCTGCGTCCTTGCGCAGTGACTGTAGGCAGGCGTGTTCCTTCACTCAGCCAGCTGGCATCTCACTGGGCAGCCGGACACGGCAGGAAAGTAAGCGAAAGTATCCCTGACCGTAGACACGAAAAGAAGTGAATACAGACCATTTTGTGTTCTGGGAGGGAAACAAAGCCGGAGCGGTCGATGGGGACTGCTCTAGATGGAACCATCAGAGGAGGTTCCGTCTGCAGGAGGAGGAGACAGCCCTTGTAGCGAGACACGGGAGCTTCGAGGCAGAGGTTGTCCTCCCAAGAGGGGAGGCCTTGGGTTGAGCCAGGAGTCTTTCTGTAGATGACAGCGGTCAGGCCACCCTGAGCAAGAGGTACAGCTTCCTCTTCCTAATCCGTGACATGATGCTGATATTGATGAGAATGATGCTTGTAGAGATTCAGAGAGAGAACGTTAACTCTTCTGTAATGGATTGCTGAATACGTGATTTCTCAGTGATCGGTCCCTCTCCCCACTCCCCTGAAGACTCCCCGCACTCTTCACCCAGCATGAACTCACTGTCTGATGATTTGTGTTTGTAAAATTGGCTTCTTGGTTTGACTTCAAAGTGGAGTGAAAGGTGCAGTTGGCTGACTCCAATAAAGAGCAGGAGTAAAATAGTATAAGCTTCGATTTAGATACAGCGAATTCCAAGGCAGTCAAGTGATAGATTATTACTTCATTGCAGGGGTTGGAAGAGCAGTGAAATCCAGCTCTCACTTTAATTGCTTACCTGAGAGCAAGAGTCGTGCATTGTGTCCTGCCCCAACACTGGGGAGAAAAAAAGTAAGGGCACATTGGAAGCCAAACTTGTCAAGTTCACACATTTTGAATGACGTTACCTGTCTGCATCTGTTTGTATCTACAACAACCGCTATATGATATGGCCATCTCTAAGGACTGAGTGCTTTACACATATTACCTTATTTAGTCTTCCCAACAACTCACCAGAGGCATTTTATGGATGAGGATGATGACATTCAAATAAGAAATGTACCAAGTTGAGTGGTAGGACTAAGATGGGGTTTCAGCTTTTTTTTCCAGCTATCACACCCATATTCTTAGCACTATTTTGGTTATAATTTACAGAGAGCTTTCTGAATAAGCAGGTACTTTTATTTTATTATGAATAAGAAAATAATAAGATATTTGGTAGCATTTCATGCGGAATTACTAGTAAGCAGGATACTCATGGTGACTTTTGCATCTCTCTCATCACTTAAGATAAATGACTGTTTCATACTAAAATTTCAGGTGGGGTAGGATGGGAGTGCTTGGGTTTTGGTACTCTCCTCCCCTCTGCTGATGAGGAAACACAGACATTTTAAAGTGTTTTGCATTTTATTAAATGATAAAGGTGAGATAACACGGTGTTGGAAAGAACACTGGCTAGGAGGTGGAAGACCTCGGTCCTAGGACTTCTCTGAGTGACATGGTCAGCTCCTTAATCTCTGAGTCTCTTAGATGCTGAATGGGAGTAATAATATCTGCTGACTGTGGGGTTGGTGTGAGAGTCAGATGACATAATTTGCTAAACAAACATAAGGTCGTATTTATTTATTTATTTATTTATTTGAGTTGGAGTCTCACTCTGTCACCCAGACTGAAGGGCAGTGGCACACCCCTGGCCACCGCAGCCTCGACCTGCTGGGCTCCGGCGATCCTTCCGCCTCAGCCTTCCAAGTAGCCGGAACTACAGGCACGCGCTACCATGTCTGGCTAGTTTTTGCTTTTTATTGTAGAGACAAGGTCTCGCCAAGTTGCCCAGGCGGGTCTCGAACCTGTGGGCTCAGGCAATCCACTCGCCTCGGCCTCCCAAACTGCTGAGATCACAGACTGAGCCACCGAGGCCAGCCAGGTCATATTTATTATTCAGAAGTTTAGACAAAATTTGTGGTATTCCTGGTGAGCTACAGTACATAGGTAAAGAGAATAGGTAGTTCCTATAAATAATTTCTTACCTGCTTAACATTTAGTTTTTATTCTATTAAATATACATGGTAGAAATTGGTACAGAAGCTTGAATCAAAGTGTAACGCATCCTTAAATGTACGACATACTTGATACATTTTGTGCCTTGGTAGAAAGAAGCGCCTGCCAGTTCAGTTAGTCTGCACATGTAACGGTGTGAGGTTTTCCAGAGTGAATAGTTCTCACTCCCTGCCTTTATGTATTCCATATCCTTTGTCATATTATGGTGCTTAACCACAGGGTTCGCTGGTCAAATAGTATGCTTAAGGAATAGTTGGAGTGGTAATTTCACCAGAAAATTGTAGGTTATACATGAGAGTAAGCTCTAGTAGACTTTTATTAGTTAGTACTTAAATTATGCATAGCATATAATAGATTAGTCTTTTAAATAGTTTTTAATCATTGGTCTTTGAAAAATTTTCAGTACCCTATTTTTATTAATTAAATTACTCTGAGTCTCTGTTTTCTCATCTGTAAAATTAGGTGGTTGGATGAAATAATCCCTACACTCTTCAGCTCCAAGGTTTAAGATTCTAACTTTGAACTGTCCTACTAAAACAACTCGGGGATCAGCCTGAAATCATATGACTCACTTGTTCCCCAGGTAATTGGATCATTATAGCCCACCAAAACAAAATAGAGAAGCAGGATTGATTGACTTTCTTAGGCTTATGTGATCATTATTTAATTTTTTTTCCAATTACAACGGACATGATTTTTATAGAAAATTTGAATGGGGAAATTGAAGGAGAAAGTGAATGTTGTGTGCCTTTCTTCCTGGTCTCACACCCACTGCTAATATAAATAAGTTCAAGTGTTAAGTCCTTTCAGAACTTTCTTAATATATTTCATGTGAGTACATCTGTGTATGCACTTGTGTGTTCACAGATTTTCATTCAACAATAGATGGCCTACTTTTTATCAAGTACTTTTTCAAGCAGCAGGGATTTATGGTGAACGATGTGTGGATACGTGGAAGAATGAAATCTCTCTTATGGGGCTTACAGTCCAGGAGAAAAGATGGGCAAGTAGACAAATAAGAATTTCAGACAGTGATAGTTGCAGACGCAGAGTAAAACTAGTAGCTTTTGGGGGCCTGGGGTGAAGGTATATGCAGTGTTACGTAGAGGTAGGCATGCCTTTCTGAGGAGGGATGTTTGAACTGAGATCTGAAGGACTCGAAGGGATCAGCCATCGACAGTCAGGGAGAAGAACATTCTGGCAGAAGTAACGGCAAGAGCAGGACCCCTGAAGCAAGAGCGAGCTTGTTGAAGGATCAGAAAGAATGGCCAGTGTTACTAGGACAGATGAATGAGGAGGAAACGGCATATGGTGAAGTCACAGGTCAGCATGGTCCCGGGCGTGAGGGACCTAAAGTCCATGAGGACCATGGGAAGGAGTCTGAGTTGTAAGTGGCGTCATACTGTACATCTTCTGAAACTTGGGTTTTCACTTAACATTGTATCATGAGTAACTCTTCCATATACCGACTATAAGTACCAGGGTTTAGTTAAAAAATCTCACTTTCCGCTAGTCCCTTTCTTGCTATAAAAGTGCTAAAACATCTGGTCCTAAAAGTGTTCCTCAACCCTCTGTTCTTCTCTAATTGTTGCTGCCTCCTCGCTTAATCCTTATTTCTGTTTTCTTCCCTGCCATTCACTCAGCACTGTCTAGTGTTGCTTTCTTTACCGACAGTTCCTGCGACCTCTCTAATTGCGATCTCCACATCACTAATTGCGCGATTTCCAAACTCTCACTTTTTCGGTTCGCTTCCCTTCTTTGTGAAACTTTCACTTTTCCAGACTTCTGTGTCACCACTCTCTCCTGTCTTCCTGCATCTTAAATATTGGTTGTTTTTAGGACTTTGTCTTTGACTCTCTCCTTTCGTGCCTATTTCCCTAAGCACTTTCATCCACTTTCCTGGTTAATATCTTCCAGTTTTGTGTTTTCCCCTTAGATTTTGCTCCTGAGTTCTAGACTTACCAGTTTGTTTTTTAGAATATATCCATTGGATGTACTAGAGTTATGTACCAGTATTATCTGATGCTTTCCTTATTTTTGGTTCCTCTTCTAGTTAATGCTGCTTTCATCCACCTAGAGATCAAGAGAGAAACTTTGCATGTGCCTGGATTCCTTCCTTTCCCTCACCCTCCTGCCTGTCCCCAACCTGACTGGTTACCAAAGTCCTGTAGTTCTGTATCTTTTGAACCCGTTTTTCCCTCTCTGCCTCCACTGTTCTAGGCTAGTCTCTTGCCTGAACTCTTTCAGTAGCTTCATGAGTATCCCTGCTCCAGGCTGAGCTCTTCCAGTCCAGTTTTTGGTGCCAGAGTATTTCTAAAGCACAGATGCAATCATCCTCTCCTGCTGAAAAGTACTCAGCGACTTTCTCTCACTGGCCAAAATCTGAACTCCTTGGCGGAACCGTTCATGATCTGGCTATGCCTGCTTTTAGCCTCATTGCCTACCAGTCCTCATCACACCTACTTGCTAGAAAACTGGACCACTTGCTGTTAAGTCAGGACATTTTGTGCCTCTGTACCTTGTCGCATTTCCTTTTCTGGGAATTTGGTTTCTTCTTTGTTGTCCAGCTACTGTTCATTCTTTCAAGTGCCGTCTCTGGACATCTTCTCTGACTCCCCATCCTCTTTACCCTGGAGTTTGGCCCACCGTTTTCTGCTCAAGTCAGATCTTGTGCATGCTTCATGGCATTTGTCACAGAATGTCAATCATTGTGTAGTCCACTGTGCCAGATGGATCACAGCTCCTTGGGATGCTCTTTCTGTGGGAGTAGATCGCAGCGGTGAAGAGTACGGGCTTTTCTCTCACTCCTGAGTTTGACTTAGTGCTCTCCCTTTTACCTGCTCTGTGACTTCACATACTGTCAACGAAGATGATAATACCTCTCTGCAGCTGGCTTTAAGTTCTTGGTTTGTGTGTTTGTTTGTAGAGGTAGTCTTGCTCTGTGACCCAGACTGAGGTGCAGTGGCATGGTCATGGCTCATTGCAGCCTTGAACTGGGCTCAAGTGATCCTTCTGCCTGAGTCTCCTCAGTAGCTGGGACCACAGGTGTGCCATCACACCCGGCTATTTTTTTATAGAGACAGGGTCTCGCTGTGGTGCCCATGCTGGTCTCAACTCCTGGCCTTACACAATTCTCCCCCCTCGGCCTCCCACAGCTCTGGGATTACAGATATGAGCCACCGTGACTGGCCTGCTTTAAGTATTGAGATAATATATGTAATCTGTTCAGTGTTGTTGTCTGATACGTGGAAATTTCTTAGTAGATGGAGTCATGTTAGTATCCTTGACACAAACTCATTATTCAGTAAGTATTTGTTCAGTAAATTATCACATATCAGGTACCCATTGTATAGGCACTGGTTACCTCAGCAGCTAACTCAGTAACTGGTTATCTGCTTGGTACTGGTAAGGGTACGTAAAAGAATTGTCACTTCTACAGAAGCTTCCACTTCACTAATAACAGTCACAGGAAATGGTTAAGAAACACAGAGGATACTGTGTGTTTTATACTTTTATAAAAGGGGAGAATTAACCACACTTTTATAAAAGGGGAGAATTAACTGTAAACTCTCAAATGATCGGTCTTAAGTCATCAGAGGCTCTGAATTCCGGGTTTGTACTTTATTCTGGGGGCTGAGCAGTGGGAAGCCATGCTGGTCCCAGGGCAGAGGACTAGCCTGGCCAATTGGTCTTTGAGAAGGAGGATGGACAGGTGGTGGTGCAGCTAGTGGGGAGAGAGGGCTGGAGGGTTGGACCCTGAGGAGGCTGGTAGCTGGGGGGCTCGAGTAAGGCCTGCGGGGGAGAGACCCATCTGAAGATAGGAGCTCGGTGTTTTGTTTTGAAGACAGAGCATGCAGGAGAGAGCAGAGCCAAAGATTATTCTGTGCTTAGGAGCAGGGGATGGCTCAGAGTGGTGACCTTGAGATAATAGAGACAGTGAGAGGATGTTTGGGGAAAGGTGTCACAGAGAAAAGTTTACTTGGAACTTTCCTGTTGGAGTTGTTTAAGTGGACCCTGTGGGCTCTTGCAGTTACAGAGATGGAATAAATGTGAGAGGCTGAATGTGAGTACTAGTACTGTTTGCTACAGGAGTAGATACCTTTGTGACATTTGTTCTTTCAATGAATTTGTATTTTCTTTAAAGCCAATACCAAGTGTTACAAAGAGGTACCACAGGTGCTTTGCTGTTATTTTTGTAAAAAATGTTTTTGGTGTTTCAAGTAATGAGGCTAGTCACAAAGTCCAGGACTTGATACCTAAGGTGAACATAGGGATACAGATTTTGAAAAATAGCTCTTGCTCCCATTCTTGAGGGATCAAAGCTCAGTGTTATGTTTGAAGTTTTCCAAAGTTGACTACTTCGTAAGAAAAAAAAAATCCTAGACCTCTTAAGAATATTGCTGTGAACTCCAGGGGTTTCCATATCTCAGTATGATGATTTGAGAAATTAGCAAGTCCTCGTCTCTACAATAAAATTCAAAAATTAGCCAGGTGTGGTAGCGCGCACCTGTAGTTCTGGCTACTTGGAAGGCTGAGGCGGAAGGATTGCTGGAGCCCAGCAGGTCGATGCTGGGGTGGGCTTGAGCGTGCCACTGTGCTCCAGCCTGGGTGACAGAGTGAGACTCTGACACAAAAAAAAAAAAAAAAAAAAAAAAGACATTAAAGTCTACTGTATGAAAATATCTTTCAGTGGAAAATGATCTCTAGAATTATTTGAAATTAAAAATCATTAGAAGAAAAACTGGTGAATCCCCTCCCCCCAGGTGTATCCATGGAACCTAGATTGAGGAATCATTGGTATAGGTATTGGAGGACCTGGTTTTGAATGTTGGCAATGACAATGCACGTAAAGTAAAGCTCAGTATGCGTGGCACTTAGTCATAATCACAGCTAACTTACACAACACTGACTGTGACAAGCGTCGAGCTAAAGAATTTCTTATTTAATCCTCATGTTGGTTACTTATCCCATTTTGTAGATAAATTGAGGCACTGAGAAGTAACTTTCACGTAGCTAGTAAATGCAAATCCAGTATTGGAACTCGAATAGTGGCTTAACCATTCTTTTAGATTACCTTTTAAGAGGTGTAAATACATGAGAACTTAGCATATGTTTTCCATTAAAGTGTTATTTTCCAGAAAGTTGTGAAGAATAGAGATGGGTAGTGCTTGAAATCCTAAAGTGTCAGGAATCATCTATGAAACCTCTAAAGCTTTAGGAAAAGAAAGTGCAGGTTTGTACTGATTGAACAATTAGGAGTCGCGTGGAACTCTGCATCCTCACTTAAGGTTTTAGATTAATTAAGTGATAGATGGGGAGGGGGGCAACTGCTTTAGTGTAATATAAGCAGTAGTATTTAAGATGTAAAATTAATTCAGTATGATACTACTAATTTTTAAAAGAAGATTTGTGCAGTCTCAAAACTGGTGGGGAAAGTGATCTTCTTATTTATATTACCTCTTAAAGCTCATCCCCAGTGTTCATTGTTTTAGATGCGAAGACCTTTAAGTATAGGATATTAGGTTCTCCCTCTTTTGCTCCTTTTAAATTCATTTTGTATTTTCCCTTTGTACCCATTTGTTTTAATGGAAATGAAGCATTCTCTCATTTCAGGGATGTTTTTGCAAATGAAGTGCTTCCATGATTCCCAAGAGTTGTGCAGTGTTAACGCTAGCTTCTCCTTGCCCAGTCATTAAATGGCAGGATTTTAGAGAGAGAGAGACGGACACCGAGGCTACCTTGCCAGGAAGCAGCATTTATTCGTGCCGACACTGGCTCAGCGGATTCACATCCAAAGACTGAGCCCCGAGCAGGGAGGTGTTGCCTTTTATGCGTTTTTAGCTGCTTTGTTGTCGTCCTTCCCCCCTTGTTCCCCCACACCAAGGCTTAGACATTAGTAACATATTTTCTAATTGGGCATTTCACAGCCCAAGGTTGCAGCAGAGTTAACACTACAGATTGGGGGCTACATTCCTTTCTAACAAAAATCTCGCTAAGAAAGCTCTTATCTTTTGGTGCTAGAAGGACTCTTTCACTATTCTGGTAAGGCTTTTATCTTACTGTACTTGGAGGGCCCTTTCTGTATCCTGGGAAGGCCTTCATTTTACTAGGCTGTGGCGGGCTGCCTGCCTCACTTACTCTGTATTAGCTTTACCTGGCTGAAGAATATTTTATGTAATTAAATGGAAACTTATAACTTCGGTGCAAGGAGATAATTAGTCCAGCTTACAACTAGTTTTAAAAAGAAGCATACCTTAAAGTGTTGGGAATCTCCTCCAAAATATATGGTAAACAAGTACTAGTAACTTTTAAATTTTTTTGAGTCAGAGTTTCACTCTGTCGCTCAGCCTGGAGTGCAGTGGCATGCTCACGCCACTGCAGCCTTGACCTGCTGGGCTCAGGTGATCCTTCCACCTCTGCCTCTCAAAGTGCTGGGATTACAGGCATGAGCCACCATGCCTGGCTTACTAACTTTTTAAATGAACATTTTATTACACTAATGATATCTCTTTATTTTCATTCCACATTAATTTAAAAACACACTAAAAATTGGTACAATTTAATTTGAGAACATGGCCCAATGCTAATTGTGGAAATTGTTATAAAAATTATTTGCTTATAACCTTAGACTTTGGCTTTCATGTTTAGAATTTATTTTTGGTGTAGATTTTTAAAGTGAACCAGTAGCAATATATTTGAACAGTAACCTTTGGACTTTGCTGTTTTAATAATCTGTGCTTTAACCTGAATCACACAAGTGGCATTAAAAAAAAAGCTTTATTAATATTCTATATTAACAGTGCTCTCAAAAATAATTTTTAAACAGGAGTTGACCAGGAAGAAAGTGGTTAGGTTTTAATATTTAACTTTACACAGTTAATTTTGCATGATTGATGTCATTATTTTAAAGATGGATTTCTAATGAAATTAGCTTTTAAAAATGTTATAAAAATTATCCTTATAGAGGTAATAATCTCTGAAAATAGAATAACATCTGTCATATGGAAGCCATCATGAGTTACTTTCCATGTCTTAATTTTCTTTTTTTTTTAATTTCTAGAGGTATAATATAAAATTATACCACTTTGGGTAGCAAATTTATTGCTCTGTGCTTTCCCACAGCTTTTTGCTTAAAATGTTTTTTGTAAGATGACTTTCTGAATTCCTCTTTACAGCCATGTTGCTATCAAATGGCAAGCTACAGTTAGAAACAAGGCTTGGGTGCAAGATGATGTGAGGGTTTAGTTCAGCTGTCCTGAACTAATTGGGTGGTAAGTGTGTACCAACACTTGCTCTCCTGACCTGAATGTGACATGCATAAAAAAAAATCCCTTAGGAGCAAATGGGCATTTTAGCACCTAGAAGGAAATTAATTTTGTTTTGCAGTTCGAGAGTCCATTGTGTGTGTGTGTGTGTGTGTGTGTGTGTGTGTGTGTAATTATGTGTAAAAGGAATTTACTGACTGTGACTATTTCTTGAAGGCACTCTAGACTTAAAAAGGTAGTTTTGCTCTATAGGAATTCACCTAGGAATAATTTTCAAAACTTACATATGGAGAGGACCACTGAAATTAATTAGGAGTGGGGAAACCTTAGGACATCTGTTTCTTCTTGCCTCTGAGCTATGGCTTGGAACCTTGGTTAGCCTTATTAATAACTTCCTGGGTTTATAAGGGTCCTTCCCATGGGATCACAAATGCCCTCTTGCTTGAATTAGTTCATTTGAAGAAACATTTATTACTTTTTTACTGTTCATTTATTCATTAACTTAGTTCACTTCTATTCATTTATTCATTTATTCAGCCATTCACTCATTGAGCACCTACCATGTACTAAGTAATACAAGAAGGTGTGTATACGTTCTAAAACCGTAAGAATGACACTTCCTGGCCTCACATTGTGGCTGACATTTTCTTCCTCTTCTCCTAAATATAGGTATATATATTTTTTTCTCCTAAATATAGTCAGAGTCTCACTCTGTCACCCAGGCTGGAGTGCAGTGGCATGCTCACGGCCACCCCCCAGCGTCAACCTCCTGGGCTCCGGCGTTCCTCCTACCTCAGCCTTCCTAGTAACTGGAACCATCGGTGCTGCTGCCATGCCTGGCTAACTTTTTGATAGATTGTAGAGATGAGGTCTCACCAAGTTGCCCTGGTTGGTCTTGAACCCCTGGGCTCAGGCAGTACTCTCACCTTGGCTCCAAAGTGCTGGAATTACAGACCTGAACCACGGCACCTGGCTCGCCTAAGTACTTATGCACTAACTAGCCTTCAGAATTGGGATTTGGTTACCATGCAACAATGTTTCAGATTATATATTGTGACTTGGAAAACATACTTTAAAAATTGGCTTCTGCACATTTGAGTATAACATCTGGTGAAGCTTACCACTGTGTGTGTGTGTGTGTGTGTGTAAATAGTTGGATTACGCCAAGCGATACTGTCTGTTGATCATTCCTTTCACCTTTCCCACATTACCATTTTCTCAATTGGGACTTCCCCCTTTATAAAAACCACACAATTTTACTAAATGCAGGTTTCATTTCTTGCAGCTTTTTAGAAGTGATCTTAGAAAAAGAGACATAAAGGGTGGATTTGCCAAAAGTGAAATTGTTATAAATCTGAACATTTATGATTATGGTTCAAGTTCTAGAAATACTCTTACCCTTATGACAAAAAGTCTTTTTTTAAAATGTCATCTCCAAATGTCCCTTGTTTTAGATTCTAGATCCTTAAATGATAAGAGCAAATGTTTATTGAGAACTTTGTGTGAGTGCTTTGTTTTAATTTTCCTGAGAGGGGGGCAAGTTACTTTAGTCTAGGTTTGTTTCATCTGTTAACTGAGGGTGTTGTAAAATCAACTTTGCTTCCAATTAGTGATTTTGTAGGGAACTGATGTGATTATGTATGTAGAAGTGCTTTGGAAAAATTTGGAGTTGACGCATGACTAAAACACCGTAAGCCAGATGTCCCAGCCCATTGGAGTCTCACTTAAGCAACGTGTGTTTGGCACTATGACATACCCTCCCAGAGATGTTAATAAGTCATAGAAGAGTTGGCTACATTTGTAGTCCTTATCAGTATTTTTTTTTTTTTTTTTTTTTTGAGTTGGAGTCTCAATCTGTCGCCCAGACTGGAGTGCAGTGGCTGCTCCCAGCCACCGCAGCCTCGACCCGCTGGGCTCCGGCGATCCTTCGCCTCAGCCTTCCGAGTAGCCGGAATTACAGGCACGCACTACCACACCCGGCTGATTTTTTTTCATTTATTGTAGAGATGAGGTCTCGCCAAGTTGCCCAGGCGACTTATCAGTATTTTTAAACCTTTCTCCCAAGCTACCTGGACAGATTAAAGGGAGTTGTTTTTTCACGTTACATAATTAGTGCCTTCCTTGTCTCTCGGACTGAAAAATAATGCTATTCTTTTTTGCATCTGTATTAGTTAAATAGGTGATGAAGCACAACTTGAAACTAGATTGTAGCCTTACCAGAATGTGGATTTGCTGATAGGAAGGTAGGGAAGGGATACACTACTTTTACCCAAAGTATAGTACTAAACATTTCTTAAGAATGTGGATGGGCCTTGGTGTAAGTGTCTGCTAACATCATCTGAAGGAGGCAGTGCCTGAGTTGGTGGAGATGAGTGGCTTCTCATGGACTGTTCTTCACTAGTTTGTGAGATGCCACAAGCACTGTTACTGCCAGAGTGGGAAGAGAGGTGTGTCCCTGTGAATAGGCAATGAGTAGACATTCAAATCAAACTGCTGAAATGAGAAGGAATGTAAAGTGCATTATGGTCTTTGGTCACCTAGATGATACATAGAAGCACATACTGAAATTTTCAGCTCATTTTGCATTTGAAACTGTATCAGTGATGTGATTTGTTTAGACCTGAGCTGTCCGATAGAAATACAATAGGAGTCACATATGCAACTTTAATTTTTCTAATAGCCACATTAAAACAAAATGCAGGTGAAATCAATTTTAGTAGTGAATTTTATTCAATATACCTGGAATATTATTTTGATATATAATCTATATAAAAGTTATTGATGAGATATTTTATGCCTTTTTTGTATTAAGGCTTCAAAATCTAGTGTGTGTTTTATCTTCATAGCATGTCTTAATTCAGACCATCCATACTTAAAGGGCTCAGAGTCACATGTGGCTAGTGGCTACCCTGTTGAATAGCACAAGTCTAGGCTGCCCTGAGTTATGGAGTTACAGTGTTGTTTTAATGAGATCTAATGACGGTTAATTTTTTTTTTCTTTGAGTTGGAGTCTCACTCTTGTTGCCCAGGCTGGAGTGCAGTGGCATGCTTCTCACGGCCTCTGCAGCCTTGACCTGCTGGGCTCAGGCAATCTTTTCGCCTCAGCCTTCCAAGTAGCTGGAACTAGACGCATGCCACCACGCCTGGCTAGTTTATGTGATTTATTGTAGAGATGAGGTCTCACCAAGTTGCCCAGGCAGGTCTCAAACACCTGGGCTCAGGTAGTCCTCTTACCTCTACCTCCCAAAGTGCTGGGATGACAGGCTGAGCCATCGTGCCTGACCCAGAACTTCTTAGCTGGATGTGGAAGCGGTAGCCCTAGGCCATCACTCATATTCCTCATTGAGAATGTTTTATTTTTTTGTACCTATCTCACCAGTTTCCATTGTCCACTTCTTTCGACAGCTCTCTCAACTGGAGATGTAGAAGGGAGCGAGGGCCCTTGGATCTTGGCACGTGGCTGTGGCAGCAAATAAAGAAAAAGGTAGCTCCCATTGGGAAAAGTGAAAACTAATGACTAGTAAAACTTTTGTCTGGGCGAAGAAGTTTTTAGCTTTCAGTACTTCACTCTGAGGAGTATTTTGGGAAGCTCTTACTTAGGCTCTTTGAATTATAAGTTTTTCTCCAGGATGTCATTATATGGCACATTTATACTTAGTGCCTCCTAATTAACTTGAATGATTTATTTGAATTATATGTGGAGTCCTAGAGAATGTTTGCTCACGAAGGAAAGCTGTTTGGTTTCACAAGGAGAAATGGGCGGTGCCTAATTTTTGAACAGGTTGCCTTTTTCCAAATCATGTGTAAAACAGTTGTTTGAACTTGGAACATGTTTTACTACACAGTTTGTAAGCTCCCAGGCTAGCCAAATCCGAGTTTAGCACTAATTGAGGATTGGTTTAAGTATTGGGGCCTCAAAGCAGTGGGGCGTGTCTTGTGGGAGTTGGAGGCGAAGGACGGAAGTTTATTTTGGCTTTTTATGTTTTTTCTTCCTATACTTTTCCATCTCTTAGTTCCTGTTTTCCGGCTCACACTGGCCTAAGCTTTCTGCTGTTTTACTGTAGTCGTGATGGAATTTTCTGTAAAAAAAAGTAGGCTTGTCTACCGAGTGACTGGTAAGCGTAGACGTTTTACGCTCATTCTCCCTTTGAGTCTTCCTAAGAGTTTAATGAGGTGGGGCCTTGTCTTCCATCATGTTATGAAGGAGGAACCTGTGGACTAGGTTGGCCGCTTTGTGCAAGGTTCTAGGGTGGGGAGAGGAGTGACGAGTTGCCTTGTAGGTGAACTTTAGCAGCCTGACTTGAGAGCTCATCCACTAGCCATTGTACTGTATTGTTTTCCTCTTTCGTGTGCCCTTTTCTCCTTTCCTTCTTTACTAAGTCCCTTACAACTCCTCTTAGTCCCTTAATTTGGCTACCTTTTTTTTCTTTTAAAGAGACAGGAGTCTCTTGCACCTGGTCAGCCACCTTAGCCTCCCAAGTAGCTGAGACTACAAGGATGCACCACCAACTCTGGCAGTCAGCCACTTTTAACTAAATGCTAGGGAAAGCCATTTGTTTGAATTAATTCATAATATAATAGAGCCCTGCTTAGTAAGAATCGTATGGTTTTCCAGTACAGTTCAGTAATGTGATTATCTTGAGTGAGGATCCAGCCAGCATGGAGTGAGTGTTTTGCCCAGCCTTTCTCATTCTTCCTCCTTTAGT
Source organism: Tarsius wallacei (assembly GCA_963574415.1). NCBI lineage: Eukaryota > Metazoa > Chordata > Mammalia > Primates > Tarsiidae > Tarsius > Tarsius wallacei. The sequence continues at coordinate 18,775 of CAUYQG010189807.1, read as the reverse complement.
GTCAGCTGGATTGCCTGCGGCTCTACAGTTCAGTTAGAATTTACTACGGGGCGCTGGTTTTCAGCTGTGAGCTGAGAAAATTGTGGAGCTGCACCCATCACAAAGTGTTATCTGAGGATCTAATGAATGATTTGCTTCTCATGCTGTGCCATTGTTTTTCAACTGTATATCAGTACTGCTGTGATTAGGATACAAAATATTAGTGTATTCATGGTAGAATTTTGTCATATTTTCTTAGTGAGTGAATGTCAAAAGTACTTTGTGGGAATTTGAAGATCTTGATGGAAATGAAGCAGTTCTTTCACTGAAAAAGTGGAGAATCATTGCTTAAAGCCTGTTACAAGGAAATTGTATACATTTTTAGCTTTTGTTTTTAAGACATTCGTACTGAATTCCAGGGACTCAGTGGTCATGTTGAAATGACTGACTTACCAACTGGTAAAAGCCCTTTAGTCTTCCCAGGAGATTGTGCAAGATCTTTATTAGCTCAGATTATGGCTCTGATTGGTGAAAATTTGGGGCAGTAAGTGAAAAATTCGGGTATTATGGAAGACTTTGGTTGGGAGTTTTGCTTTGGCATCTTCCATGTCTCTAAATACTGTCATTTTTTTCCTTGTAGCTCTATGATAGACAGATGAAGGCTAGAGTAGTGGTATCTCGTGCGCTTTTATAAACTGAGGACTGACTATCCTTTGTTTGATGCTAGGATTGAGAAAAGAAGAAAAAGCTAAGATTTACTCCTGTCCCTTCCATGTTGCCAGGCATAGTCACAAAATGTCCCATTTTATAGTGGGTAACTAGAGTCCCAGAAAAGGTAACTTGCCCAAGATCATGAGTCTTAAACGTTAGGGCTAGTATTCCTTACTTTAGAGATTTTTTCGTTTTGCTCAATTACATTTTAGTGTGAAAAGATACATATCATTAATTTAAATGATAAACTTCAGGAACAGGCATTACTTAAAAGTTGTATTTTACTTAAAATAAGTTGTTTTTCAAATTTTAATTATTATACTAGGTTAAAATTAATATGAAAAAGCTATGCATTATATATATTAAGTCACCTCATTCAAAAAGGAAAAAGTAAAAAATTACTCAATTACTTTGAAAATATTCAGTACTTTTAAAAAAGTTCTATAATAGTTGGGTTCAAAAATAAGAGAAACTGGATTGATTTAGGGTCTTTGCCTGAATTTTGTTTTGGGCAGAATTTCAGTCCAATTGTATTTTAAAAAAATAGTGGTGTAACATTGTGCCAGGTTGGTTTAGATCGCCTTTTAAAAAATGTTTTTTGGTCATACACCTGTTTATTTCTTAAAATTCTTTTTGGTTACTGAGTTCTGCGGGGATTAAAATAGTAATAGACACTGAGGTTCATCAGTAACTATGTAGTGATGAAGAACTATGTAGTACAAGTACTGGAGTCGAATAAGTAAAAATACATAACATGGTATGTAGGTTTTGCTGTTTGAAAAACAAGCTTAGGCCGGGCTCGGTAGCTCAGCCTATCATCCCAGCACTTTGGGAGCCCAAGGTGAGTGGATTGCCTGAGCCCGCGGGTTCGAGACCAGCCTGGGCAACTTGGCAGGACCTCGTCTCTAAAATTAATCAAAAATTAGCCAGGTGTGGTGGTGCATGCCTGTAGTTCTGGCTACTTGGAAGGCTGAGGCAGAAGGATTGCCGGAGCCCAGCAGGTCGATGCTGGGGTGGCTGTGAGCATGCCACTGCACTCCAACCTGGGTGACAGAGTGAGACTTCGACTCAAAAAAATAAAAATAAAAAAACAAGATTAAATAGGCTAGATTAGGGAATCCAGTTGGGGGAAAAGGAATAAACAGCTAAAAGTGGTAAATTAAAATTCTGGTAAGTCCATATGCTAGCTGGAGCAGACATAATATCTATATAAATAAGTTATTTTGTGTTTTAGTTTACAAGGCCCTTTTTACATATGTTCTTATATAATCAGCTTTACCAGTTTGTTATAGGGTTGTTGCCATCCTTCTCATTTATTTTTGCTAATCCTAGTTTTTGGAGAAAGAAAAGATACGCTGAATGAATAAAACACAAACTTAAAACCAGCATTTTTGCCACATAGGATCATCTTGGGATTTAAAGGAGCCTTAGAAGTCATGAGCTACTTTGGGCAGTGGTGGGGTGTGATGATCATGTTTCAGTTGGGCTCTTTTTGTCCTAAGGACAGCTTTAAGAAACCGAGCGTTTACTGTGAGTGAGAGTGAATGTATGTGGACTTGAACTGTAAAGACTTAAGCAGTCAGTTCAGTTCTAGGTCTGTGCTTGTGTGTGTGCCTTTGTCGCTGAGTATTGTGCTGAGTTTTGCTTGCATTATTTCACTTTCTTCTTAAAACAACTCTAAGAGCCAGGTATTGTCATTTTCCCCATCTTTTAGATTAGGAAACCGAGGCTTTGGGAGATCAAGAAACTCCTCCAGAGTCAGTAAGTGGTAGAACCAAGATTTGAATGCTGATAATCTGACTCGCACCTGGGATCTTTGTCCCTGTATTGTATTATCTACAGTTTTGTATAAATTTATGTATTTGTTTTTTGGATTTCCTTTGGAATTATTCTCACCTTCCACCTTTTAATAAAAACTCTCACATTCTACTGGACTGGGAGCTTTTAAACAATATCTGTGCATCTTAAGGAAGAGATAAATAGTCTCTGGGTAAGCAATAACTCATTGAAATTGTATTGATGTTTTCAATATGTATACATTTTTCTGGGGAAAGGGCCCATTGATTTAATTAAATTCTCAAAGGGTCTCCGGCCTCTCATAGTGAGAGCCACTGTATATTGGCTGCTCTAGGGAAGGTTCAGTGAGTTCTCATCTTTATATTCTCTGACCCTTGGTTTTGGGTTTACTCCATAAATATTTGTTGAACACAGTTTAACAAGAGGAATGGCATGTAGAAAAATAAGCTTGAAAGTAATTCTAATTTGGGATTTTAAGATGCTTTGAGTGTTTCTTTAGAAGGATGTCAGAGCATCGGTCTTATTGAGTTGGTCTAGAAAACTGTTTCATTACTTACAGATTCAAATTTTAGGCTCTAATGTAAGTAGTTCTATGAAGTTAGGTTTTTGAAATCAGAGCGTAAAGCAAAATTAAGCTTGGTTGAAAATGCTATTGAAAAATCTCTTAGATTTAGAGGCTGCCATATGGAATCTCAGAAAGACCACTCCCCCTTCCAGGTATAAGCTTAGACTTTTAATACCTGATGAAGCACTAAGGGCCATTATACATTTTCAAACATAAAAATCATACTCAGTGTTTGAAATAGTCATACTGTAAAAGCTATGTGGAAACAGAATGGCAGAAAGGAATAGTGTAGTGTTTAAAGAAAAACTTTAGCAATACAAATTTAACAGAGTTTGTGAAGGAAAGAACAATGTATGAATTGGGCAGTACTCAGGACCAGAAGAGGTTCCGAAAGCTCTGCTCCATAGTTGCGTGGATGATCTTGTGTGGGTTGATTGTACAAATAAGACAAAAAAAAAATATTTGATTGGTTATAGTGGAAAGGTCCTAGTAGAGGTTAGTTGGCAGTGTCTGGTTGGTTAGTCTTAAGTTTTGTTTTGCCGTTTATGTGGGCTTGGGTCTTGGTGTGCTTCTGTGGGAACTGTGTTCACAGAGACTCCTCAGGCGAACGGCCTCCTCCTTACTTTAACAGTGCCCCCCCTTTTTGTCGGCCTCTCGGTCTTGAAACTTGGCCAAATCTTAGGGCATGGATGCTCTTCTCTGCCACCATTAGAATGAATTGACTTGGTCTCAGTCTGGATTTCATAAGTCACGATGGTAGGCCTATGGAAGAAGTATTCCTTTGGTGTTCATCTCATTTTTGTTGCTCTCATCACAGTGAGACACCATTTGGCATACCACTGGTGGCTACAGACGTCCATTTAAGACACTTGAGAGAATACAGTGCACCAGGGAGATTACAATGCGGGCTATCAGAGGTATAATGCAGAAGTCCTTCTTTATCCACAGGGAATGTGTTCTAAGACACAAACACACTCGCCTCCCCCTGTGGATGCCTGAAACCACAGATAGTACCAAGCCAGCTGTGTGTGTGTGTGTGTATAAAATATGTTTTCCCTATATACTAGTGGTAAAAATCTAATTTACCAGTTAGGGATAGTAAGAGATTAACAGCAACAACAATAAAATAGAAGTATTTTAACAATATACTTAATAAAAGTTATGTGTGTATCCGTTTCTCTCTCTCTTAAAATATCTTATTGTACTTTGTTGCCTATTTTCAGACCATGATTGACCCTGGATAACTGAAATGGCAAAAAGCAAAACTGCAATAAGGTCACTGCTGTCCCAAGAGACTGGAGTGTGCTTTTTAGCCAAGGCCTACATAAATGGAACCAAATAAAATGAACAAAATAAAAACAAAGGTTAATGGCTAGAATAGACTGTAAACTCAGTGTCTGTGTCCAGAGGGCAGTTAGTTGAGAAGGTTTCTAGATTTGGGCTCAAAGCATCTTTTCCTGGTTTGCAGTTTGAGTGTCTGGGTGTGGCATTGGGCGTTTGGTGAACTTCTGAGTGGCCCATGCATCAACGGGCATAAGGGTTGTCCATTTGCAACCTATTGGGCTTCAGTAAAGAACAATTTATAGATAAGAAAATGTCAAGGACAGTGGACAGGACTAGAATCTGAGATCTGCAAGGATGCACTATAGTTTTCTACTGAGATGTAATTTTTCTCTCTTCAGCTCCTCCCATTTCTATCAAAGATACTCACAATAAGACTAATTTGCATGTAAAATAGGTCTTGTCTCATTAACCTTGGCCTGATTATTGTTATTTACACAAGTGCAGCATGAATAATGATTGACTATATAGGCTCTTTTAAGTTTGCTTTGCTGGAACTTTTAAATAAGGAGTCTTGGATTAGACTTTTAAAAACCTTACCAGCCATGGCATGCTAGTAGACTTTGGCTGTAGTACCTATAGAATTGTTCTCAAGGTCTTTAAAATATTTTAAAAGTTCCTGGACCTGCCTTATTTAGCCCATTAGGCCAGGGAACCCTTAAAGCTTGGTATGGACACCGCTTTTTTCCAAGGGGCTTTAGGGCCTTCATAAAGTAAACCTCCGTTCTTTAAAACTGTCTGGTCATATCCAGTTCCATGCACATTTTCAAATATGACATTCCAGTCAAAAGCCTTGGTATTATTATAACCAATGTTTTCAATTATGTTTTGTTATAAAGAGAACAGATTCTTGCTGAATTTCGGCAAGTAACTGTATTGCCATAAAAATAGGAATACTTGCTGATAGTTTCTTGATTCTGAAAAGATCAGATAGGAAAAAAAGGTAATTCATCTTTATACACAAAGGTATACTTTACCAAATTTTATAAGTTAAACATGACTTAAGAGGAAAAAAAGGTTTTCTTAAATGTGGAAAATACAACGTTACAGAAGTGGCAGTGTTTAAAACAAAAAGGCTAGTGATGAAGAAAGTTTCATACAGTCCTGTGTGCTTCTTGTCTGCTTGATGTTAGGTTAGCAGTTTTAGGAACAAATCAGTTTATTCATTAGAGTTGTGGAAATTCTTACCCAGGCCAATGGTATAACCTTAAAGTTATCAGAAGCCTGTTATTGTCAAAATCTCCTCTGTGAATCTCCTTGAAGATGAAACACTTCAGGGTTATAGTTGCTTGCAAAAGCTTTCAGGAAAGCATCAGAGTAAAACAGTTAAAACTGTGACTGACAGAACTTAACACAGTCACACTGAGAAATGGTTATAATGCCATGGACAAGGAAACTTTATTTTTGCAATGTGCAATATTTTAACAAACCACACAGTGATAACTGATAACATTTTACCAGGTCAGATTTCCAAAATTTCACACAATTTCTAGAACACTCATAGCAAAAACATACCCACACAAACCTAACCTAACTCAAGGAAGGTTAAGCATCATTGCTTATTTGACAGTGCTTCCCATGTAACTTTAACATACTGAATAAGTGTAATTAACATCTCTCTTTTTATGAAGAGAGAGAACAACTTCTTTGGAGCTATCCAGGGGCCCCCTGAAAGCTCTAATTAAGTCAAAAAGACTTAATTTTAGAATGAAATTTTGGGGAGTTTATAAAAAATATACCAAAGATTTAAAACTTGCTTAAAATAGGATCACAGGTCACTTGAAATAATTTTTCCTTATTTAGCCAGTGATAATTAAAAGGCAAATACTGGAAGTTACCATTGTAAATATGAGAGGAAATCAAAAAACCTTAGTTCTTTTTATATGGAGAATTCATTTTCTTAAGCAAAGACCTTACAAAGCAAGAATACTTCAAGAAAACTTTGTACCAGCGTTCTTTTAAAGTTGTCATCGGCCAGGCTCAGTGGCTCAGCCTGTAATCCCAGCACTTTGGGAGGCCGAGGCGAGTGGATTGCCTGAACCCGCGGGTTCAAGAGCTACCCAGGCAACTTGGCAAGACCTCGTTTCTACAGTAAATCAAAAACTAGCCGGGCGTGGTAGTGTGTGCCTGTGGTTCTGGCTACTTGGGAGGCTGAGACGGAAGGATCGCTGGAGCCCAGCAGGTCAAGGCTGCGGTGGCCGGGAGCGTGCCACTGCACTCCAGTCTGGGCGACAGAGTGAGACTCCAACTCAAAAATAAAATAAAATGAAGTTGTCTTCATTTTTTGAAATAATTTGTAAGGAAATTCAGACACTTGACAGCTTGACCAGACATAAAATTTCAAGATTCCTCTTGTACAAATCTACAATTTTCTTGTATCCATTCAGTTTTTACTTATACTTCTTTAACTTTCCATTTTGGAGGACTTGGGGTTTATAAGACTTCCTTTAGGGGGCCAGAGAAGCATTCTTGAGTGAGATGTCAAAGAGAGTTAGTTCCCTGTTGATAGTCTGTTTTCTCGTATCTCTGACGACTGGCTAGATGGGGAATGGTCAGTTATGAGTAGCCAGTCACATAAACAAGAAGGGCCAGTAGCTGGAAGACAAATTCTTGGGACAAAGGTGATAACCTAAGAAAGGCTGGGCAGGTAGCTGAAAGTTGAAATCCTGAGACAAGGATGAGATGTTAAGCTTAACGCCTTTGACCAAGTAGAATGAAGCTCACTTGGGGGCCTGAAAACCAGTTCTTCTAGTTAATGATTATTGCTGTGCATGCAGTATTGACCTAAGTACACGACCACATCCACTTTGGGCTCTGTCCTTTCATAGCTTTTCTTACCAAAGTCATGTCTTACTTTCCTCATATACAGAGTTGTTTTCCTTATTATTTCTAGTTCTAATTATCATATATTAATTAGAATTTATAATTTTTAGTAAATTTAATTCTTAGAAGCATGTGTTTCCTCATGGTATAGTCTTTCAGTGTGACATAGGACTTGATTGCTAACAGACCTAAATATCTTTAGTTCTGTAATAAGAGGCCAAAAGTAGATAACTTTGATTCAGTAATTAATGTTTCAGTATTTTATCTTATTTGGATCTAGTCAGTGAATACTTATCATTTAATTTAACTTAGCAAAACTCCAAGGGTGTAAATTACCAAAGAGATTTTGAAAACTGCCTTTAAGTAGATGTACTATTAAGGGTGGTGCAAAAGTAATTGCGGTTTTAGATTTGAATTTTAAATCATTGCAACTAGGTTCAAACACATCTTTATTAATCAAAATAGGAACTATTACAGTCAATTCATTTTTGCCAGTGAGAAATAAGCTTGTTTATCCCTGTAGCATAAAAGTTCATGCTTTGGGAGTCAGCAAACTCTTGGAAAGCACTTTCTGCATCCTACTGGTTGTCCCTGCAAAAGGTTGTTGAGATGCTTGAAGAACTGGTGGTTGGTTGGTGAGAGGTCAGGTGAATATGGCAGAGGAGGCAAAACTTCATAGCCCAATGTGTTCAGCTTTTGAAGTGCTGATTGTGGGACATGCGGTCAGGTGTTGTCATGGAGAAGAATTGGGTCCTGTCTGTTGACCAGTGCTGGTTGCAGTTTTCGGTGCCTCTCATCGATTTGCTGAACATACTTCACAGATGTAATGGTTTCACTGGGATTCAGAAAACTGTAGCAGATCAGACTGGCAGCGGACCATCAAACAGTGGAGCTTCTTGGTCCAACCACTGATCTGGTCATGGCCGGTTGTCTTACACAATCCACTTTTCATCCCACGTCACAATCCAGTCAAGAAATGGTTTGTTGAGTAGAATAAGACGACACTTTGAAATGATTTTTTTGATTTTCGGTCAACTCATGAGGCACCCACTTATTTAGCCTTTTCACCTTTCCAGTGACCCTAGAATGGCTGACATTGAGGTCTTCGGCAACTTCTCGTGTCATAAGAGGGTCAGCTTTGATGATTGCTCTCAGTTGGTTGTTGTTGACTTCCATTGGCCAGCCACTACACTTCTGATCTTCAAGGCTATCATCTCCTTTTCAAAACTTCTTGAACCACCACTGCACCACACACTTGTTAGCAGTTCCTGGGCCAAATGCGTTGATGTTGCGAGTTGTCTCTGCTGCTTTACGACCCATTTTGCACTCAAATAAGAGCATTGCTCAGATTTACTTGGAAGGCTGAGGTGGAAGGATCACCTGAGTGAGTGTCCAGCAGGTCGAGACTCAGGTGGCTGTGAGCGTGCCTGGGCAACAGAGTGACACCCTGATTCCAAAAAAAGAGTCCTAAAAAAGTTAAATACATGAGTTTTTTTTTTTCTGTTTTTACTGTGTTGCTTGATACACATGAAGCAGTGAACGCTGCACTTTGACTTGCATATTTGTTCCTAGACTGAACTCCTAGTTTTACAGTCTTAAACATCTAGTGAAGATAAACTTATTTTACTAGTAAAATCAGGTAAGATGATAATGTTATGTTCATACTTAAAGCTGATAATTCAGAAGGGACTGCAGTTTGTATTAAACCCACAGCGTTCAACTAGTCTGCTTGACTCAAGTCACATGAACTTGAAAAACCCTTGGGAGTAGTTCCTGTCTTCCTAAGAGCGCAAGTCATGCAGTCGTCCTTCAGTACTCAAGGATCCCTGGCCTCCAGAGGAAAAAGAAGTCAGACCTGCAGAGTCCTCTGTTCCACAGGCTCTGCTTCCACAGGCTCTGCTTCTTGCACTCACTGGACTTCTAATCCACACTTGGTTGAACCCACAGTTGCAGGGTCTGTGGATATGAGGAGTGACTGTCCTTCATTTATATAAGTGCTTATTTTTTAAAGCCAATTCAATAAAACTTTTATAAATCATCTTTGACTATACCATACAGAGGTAGAAAAATATCACACATATATAACACACAAACATCCTGGGCAAGTTTGATGAGACCTTGCCTCTACAATGAATCCAAAAATTAGCTGGGCATCATGATGCATGACTGTAGTTCCAGGTACTTGGAAGGCTCAGGTGGGAGGATTGCCTGAGCCCAGCAGGTGGAGGCTGCAGTAGCCTGAACATGCCACTGCACTCCAGCCTTGGTAAGAGTGAGATGTTTGACTTAAAAAAAAAAAAAAAAAAATCTTGTTTCTGAGTTGTTTTGGATTCTTTTTTTTCTAATGTGCTTTGCAAATTATACAATTTTATCTAGCTTAAAACTTCCCCACTTGTAGCCACTATAACTCTTGAGTTACCTTTGGGTAAGAGTCAACCATTTCTCCAGAAAAGCACAGGTTCTGGGTCCATAGTTCTTATACATGAAATTGTCTGGAGTTCTTGATGGAGGGATTCTGGATTCTTTGCATCCAGATATACCCCTGATTCCCTGTCTTCTTGTAACCTTACCTACTGGAGGCCTTCTACTGGACCCAGTCCAGTTTTTGTCATGACTTCCAGATCCAGTCTGAATCAGAAATGCTCAGATAAACTCAAAGAACTCACAACAGGTTGAGGAGCTCATATGTGAAAGGAACCTACCAATGATGACTTCCATGTGCACAGTGAGAAACAATGAGTGTGAGGGTCCCAGCAGGGAACTCACACCTGTGACTTGTTGCTCCCTGGGGATCATCATGTGGGGATGGGGAAGGGGGATGGATTAGGTTTTTAGATCCTCACTTATGATACCAGAACTGTTAAAAGAAAAACTTGAAACAACATACATTTGAGTTTATTTGAGCAACGTGGTTCATGAATTGGGCAGCACTCAGAACCAGAAGAGGTCCAGAGAGTTCAGCCTGAAGCACATGTGCAGTGAACTTTTCTTAGCTGAACAAGAAAGTAAGATGAGGAAAATATGTTTGGTTAGAGTGTCAGAAGTCTAGTTAGAAGTGAGTTGGTGGTTTCTGATCGGTTAAGATTAAGTTTCATTCTGTTTTCCTTGAATTGGGCTTTGGTTTGCTTAATGTAGGAGGTCCGTGTACAGAGATAACCTTGGACTAATGGCTCCCCCTCATTTGACTTAACAGTAGTCGTGTCTCCCATCTCAAGGTGTGACTAGGGCACATGCTTATTGACTGAATGGTTGTGGGAATTGCTGGTGTCATATTTTTAAGCATTCATTCACCAACTCCATTGCAAGTAGAATTTGTAGAAGTTAGAAGTGAACGTTAAGTGAGAATCTGATAGAATTCCCATATATGTTGGACATTCTCTTCATTGTATTCATGAGGAAGCATGATTTTTATTCTTAAGGTTTCATATGCCATCCTCCCCCAAAACACTTATTTTGCCGAGTTTACCTCATGCAGTAACTGCTTAAGTTGTTTTAGTCAGTCAGTGGTTTTGTTTTTGACTTGATGACATACTTAAATAAAATACCTCTTTTTCCTAAGTGATTTTTCATTGTCACCCAGGTCTGCGTTCTTCCAGAGCTAAAATCAAGATAGATGTAACTTGTAAGCACATTTCTCATAATGTCAATGATGGAAATTTCTTAGCTTCAAATGTAATTTTTAGGTTTGCCTAAGTCATACTTCAATCTCTATGCATTGTCTGTATTTGTGATCCCTCTTTTTATCAGAATTATGCTCCTTTTAGTCTTATTTACTTTTTCATTTCTTTGCAGATTTTCTTCAGTATTCTTATTTGCTTATTGATTTTGTGCTGTGCAAAACTAAATTGGTGGTAATCATAAGGCTGTTAGACACATTTATTGTAATTTTGAGTGTTACTAAGTAGCTTACCTATTGTATTCATTTGTATGGGAGAGTCTTGTTACTTTGTTGCATTGTACAGAGATAGGCTTTACAGTGTATCACAGATCCATTTGGCTCTCCAAATTCTCACATATATTTCATTCTGAAAGAATCGATCTTGTTATAATACAATTTCACTTGTATCTTGTAATATAAATCTTGAGAAAGTTATTTATAGTCAGTCTCTAGTGTGTGACAGTTAATGTTTAAAATCTCAGTATCGTGAGCTTTCACCGTGTTTAATTAATTAAGGTATTTCATTAGCATAAGTTCTTTTGGGTGCCATGTTAGCTGTTGCACAGATGCTTGGTATTATTTATAGGTTTTTACCTAATCTTTATGGACTTTCTTTTGTTATTCTATTTACTTGTCGCCATACAGTAGCATAATTTTTTAAACATCATGTTTACAGAGGTTTCAGGAAGAGCTCTGTTGAAAGTACTGAGCGGCAGATCACTGAAACTTTTGAACCTTGAGCTAAGATTAAGCTCCCCTAATTTAAGTATACCTATGGCTTTGTCTTTATTTGAATGTGTTCTTTTCTCTGTAGTTCCTAATTATCCATGGGGGATTGGGTTCCAGGACCCCTGCAAATACCCAGATCCATGGATGCTCAGGTTCCTTATTTTAAATGGCATAGTATTTGCATATAACCTTTGTACATCGTTGTGTATTCTTTAAATCATTTCTAGGTTATTTATAATGCAATGTAAATACTGTGTGAATAGTCGTATTGTTTTTAAAATTTGTGTTATTTTTAATTGTACTATTGTTAGTTTATTTTCCTCTCTGGATATTTTGATTTGAGGTTATTTGAGTTCTCAAATGTGGCACCCGCAGATATAGAGGACTAACTATGCTACCTTTTTTTCTCAACATTGTTGCAAACTACAGAGTGTCTTTAAGTGACAAATGAAGACAGCAGCCTAATTGTTTCCTCCTGGAGTTTTGAAACACTGAGACTTCAGAAGTCTTTGTGTGTGGGGGGGAGGGGAAGCAGGGAATTTATTATTAACTTCATGGTTTATCTTAGAGTAAATCATTGATACTCAAAGTCTAAAAGTCTTCTTGTAGAGTAAACATCTTTCGAATGGGAACTTCTATTTTCATTACTGTCACATTCAGAAAGCAATAATTCTATGAAGTAGTCTTTTTGGCGTTGTGGATGTGCTATTAAGCTATCAGAGTTCATTTTTGAAAGGAATAGACTGTCATTAAGATCTTCAGTGTGTAGTGTTTTAGTATTTCCTTGATTTGCTAGTGACCCATCTAATTTAGTAATATTTTATTTACATAAGTGAAACCAGTCTTATGAAATCATTGGTAGATGAATCACCTCCAACTCAATAGATTAAACATTTTAGAAAATATAATGTACGAATATTTGCAAACATTTGTATTTTAAAAGTTACTAGGAACAGTGTCTAATAGGAACAGTGTCTATATTCGGGCTGTTTTTCAATATGTTGTGTATCTTTTTTGTGAAAAAAGATAATGTAAAATCTTATTTGTAATGTAAATTATAACAAATTGTTAAAAATAAGACTATTAAACAGGTCTTTCTAAAACAAAAGAAAAAACGCTTACACAACAATAACTTTAGTCTTTGCACAAGAGGGGAAACTTCTCTTTTTTAGTTTTCAATTTGTGAAGAATTTAGATTGAATTATGAATAAAGCTGCCAGAGACATCTATGTCCAGGTTGTTTTGTGGACATAAGCTTTCACCTTCTTTGGGCAAATACCAAGGAGTATGACTGCTGGATCATATGGGAAGAATATATTTGATTTTGTGAGATACCACCAAACTGTCTTCCAAAGTGGCTGTACCATTTTGCATTCTCACCAGTAGTGAATGAGGATGCCTGTTGTTTCAAATCTTCATCAGCATTTGGTGATATCAATGTTCTGGATTTTGGCCATTCTGATAGGTATGTAGTGGTATCTCATTATTGCTTTGATTTGCATTTCCCTGTTGACATAGATGTGAAATATGCTTTCTGTATCCCTTCTTTGGTTAGGTATCTGTTAAGTCCCTTGGCCAGTTTTCTACTAGGGTTGTTTTCCTATTGTTGAGTTGTAAGAATCCGTTGTATATTTTGGATAAGAGTTATTTACCAGATATGCCATTTGCAAATTATTTTTTGACAGTCTATGTCTTCCCGTTTTTATTCTCTTGACAGTGTCTTTTGCAGAACAGAAAGTTTTAATGTGAATGAAATTTAGCTTATTAATTATCTCATGTATTATACCTTTGGTGTTAGATCTAAAAAGTCATTGCTGAGCCAAAGATCATCTAGATTTTCTGCTATTTACTGGGAGTGTTATAGTTTTGTGTTTGATATCTAGGTCTGTGATCTATTTCAAGGTTACTTTTGTGAAGGGTGTGAGGTCTGTGTCTAGATTAATTTTGGTGGGGTTCAGTAGTTTCAGCACCATTTGTTGAAAAGACTGTTTTTGTTGTATTGCCTTTCCTCCTTTGTGAAAGGTCAGCTGACTTTACTTATGTGGGTCTGTTTCTGGGCTCTCTGTTCCATGCCACTGATGTGTCTGTCTGCCCTTTCACCAGTACCATCCTGTCTTGATTACCATAGCTTTATAGTAGTAAGTCTTGAAGTCAGATACTGTCATCTTCCTCTTTTGTTCAACTTCTTCAGTGTTGTGTTGGCTATTCTAGGTCTATAACTTGTTCATTTGCACTTTAGAATCAATATCCACAAAATAACTTGCTGAGATTTTGGTTGAGATTGCATTGAATCTATAGATCAAATTGGGAAGAACTGACATCTTGATAGTATTGAGTTTTCCTGTTCATGGACATTAAATACCTCTTCATTTATTTAGTTCTTTTTGATGTCTTTAATCAGAGTTTTGTAGTTTTCCTCATATAGATCTTATACATGTTTGTTTGTTTTTAGATTTATTGCAATTTCGTTTTTGGGGAGTGCTAATGTAAGTGATACTGTGTTTTAAATTTTAAATTCCATTTGTTCCTTGCTGGTATATAAGAAAGCAGTTGAATTTTGTGTATTAACCTTGCATCCTGCAATTTTGCTATGGTTGCTTATTAGTTCAACAGGTTTTTTTTGGGGGGGGGGGTCAGTTCTTTTTTATTTTCTACATAGGTTATCATGTCATCTGTGAACATAGTTTTATTTCTCCTTTCAATCTTTATACTTTTTTCTTTCCTTATTGCATCAGCTAGGACTTCAAGTATGATGTCACAATGCATTGGTGTCAGAGGATGTCCTTGCTTCATTCCTGGTCTTAGCGGAAAGACTTTGCGTTTCTCACCATTAAGTATGGTGTAGCTGTAGGGGCTTTTGTAGATAATTCTTTAACAAGTTTAGTAAGTGTTCTTTTTACCTTGTTTACTGAGTTTTTGTTTGTTTTTTTTTTAATTATGAGTGGGTGTTAGACTTTTGTCAGATGCTTTTTCTGCATTGACTGATATGGTCTTTTTTTTTTTTTTTTTTTTTTAGTCTATTGATGGATATTAATTTATTTTCAAATTGCATACCTGGGAGAAGATTTTTGCATCTATGTCCATGAGAGATAATGGTGTGTAGTTTTCTTGTAATGTCTTTGTCTAGTTTTAGTATTAGGGTAGTGCCGGCCTCACTGTATCAGTTAGGAAGTATTAAGTCTTTGGTAGAATTCACCAGTGAACCCATCTTGGCCTGGTGCTTTCTATTTTGGAAGGTTGTTGCTTATTGATTCAATTTATTTAATAGCCGTAGACCTATTCAGATCGTCTTTCTTCAAAAGTTTTGACAGATTGCTGCTTTCAAGGAATTGGTCTGCTTCATCTAGACTGTCAAATTTGTGGGCATGGAGTAGTTCACAGTATTCCTTTGTTAACCTTTTAATGTCCATGGGCTCTGTAGTGATGTCCTCTTTCATTTCTGTTACAGTAATTAGTGTCCTTTCTCTTTTTCTTAGCTAGCCTGCCTAAGGCTTATTAATTTTAGATCTTTTCAAGGAACCAGCTTTTGATTTCATCAGTTTTTGTCTGTGGGTTTCCTGTTTTCCAGTTCATTGATTTCTGCTCCAATTTTTGTTCTTTCTTTTCTTTGGCTTACTTTGGATTTAATTTATTCTTCTTTTTCTAATTTTCTAAGGTGGAAACTTATTGATATTAGATTGTTCTTCTTTTCTAATGTTTGCACTCATTAATAAATTTCTCTCCAAGTGCTACTTTTGCTGTCTCCCATGGTGCTAAGTTTTGTTTTCATTTTCATTTAGTTCAAAATACTGGGGGGTGCCAAAAAATGTATCCACATTTAAGAGATGTTATCTATGTATTATTACTTTTAGTTCACCATAATTAGAAGTATCTGGATGCTGATGGTAACTGCTTTGAGCACCTCTTGTAGTTGCAGGAGTCAAATGTGACTCATATTTATCTTTTGTTATTGGTATATATTGAGTATTACATTTTGTTACAGTTTTTTCCTTTCTTAAAATGTGTATACTCTTTTTGGCACCCTCCGTGTTTTCAAATTTCTCCTTTGAGCCACATGTTATTTAGTAATGTGTTGTTAATCTCCAGGTCTTTCAAGACTTCTACAGCTATCTTTCTGTTGTTGAGTTCTTGTTTAATTCAGTTGTGGTCTGAGAACAGACATTATATGACTTCTATTTTAAATTTATTAAGGCATTAAGGCATGTTTTGTGGTCCAGAGTATGGTCTGTCTTGGGAATGTTCCATGTGAGCTTGGGAAGACTGTGTATTCTGTTGGATTAAGTAGTCTTTTGTTTATTAGATCTAGTTGATTGGTGGTTTGTTGAGTTCAGCTGTGTTCTTACTGATTTTCTGTCTGCTGGATCTGACTATTTCTGATAAAGGGGTTTTGAGGTCTGTTACTGTATTAGTGGATTCATTTCTTTCTCCTTGCAGTTCTATCAGTGTTTGCCTTGCATATTTTGATGCCTTGTTGTTAGGCCCATACACAGTAGGTATTGTTATGTCTTTTTAAGAGAATGGCCCCTTTGTCATTATGTAATGCTCCCCTTCGTCCCTGATAACTTTCATTACTCGGAAATTTGCTACATCTAAAATTAATAATGCTACTCCCACTTTTTTTCTTTTTTTTTAGTTGGAGTCTTACTCTGTCACTCAGGCTGGAGTGCAGTGGCATAGTCACAGCCACTGCAGCCTCGGCTTGCTGGGCTCAGGTGATCCTTCTGTCTCAGCCTTCCAAGTAGCTGGAACTACGGGTGCATGCCACTTTCTTTTAATTAGTGTTAGCATAATCTATCTTTCTCTCTTTACTTTTAATCTATATGTGTCTTTATAGTTAAAGTGAGTTTCTTGTAGGCAACATATGAGTCTTGTTTTTATCCACTCCAAGCTTTTGATTGGTACATTTAGATTATTGACTTTCAAAGTGTTTACAGTAAGTTCTCACTTAGTATTGTTGATAGGTTCTTGGAACTTGTGACTTTAAAATGAAACAACATACAGCAGATCCTTGAATAATGTTTTGTTCGATGTTGTTTCCTTATAGTGCTTGTGATGGAAAAAAATGATTTCATTCTATGTTGTTTTGCTTAAGTTGCAGTTTCCAAGACTTGCCGGTGATAGGTGAGGTGAAGATTTACTATACTGATATTGTTGGATTAATATGTTCCATATTGTTACTGTTTCCTATTTGTTGCCCTTGTTCTTTGTTTCTGTTTTTAACTTCGACTCTTTGTCTGACTTTTGTGGATTCAACTGTACAATTTATGATTCCATTTTCTCTCTTTTCATAGCCTATCAGTTTTGCTTCTTTTTTTACTTGGTGCCCTAGAGATGCAAACATCCACAGGAGAAGTGGATGTGGTTCTTATTTTTTTTCCTCTGTAGGCAACATTTGTCCCCCTTCTGGCTCCTTTTGGAATTTTTTTCTTTATTTTCAATTTTCTGTAGCTTTAAAATGATTTGTCTGAATAGTTTCTGGGCATTTATCCTGCTTTGGTATTCTCTGAGCTTTCTGGATTTGTGGGGATTTCATAATCTGACATAATTTCGGGGAGATTCCCTGTCATTATTGCTTGAAATACTGCTACTGTTCCTTTTTCTTCTTCTGGTATCCCCATGATGTATGTGTTACACCTTTTTGTAGTTGTCCCTCAGTTTTGGGCATTTAGTTTTGGGTTTTGACCAGTATTTTTTTCTCTTTACTTTTCAGTTTTAGAGGTTTTATTAAGATTTCTCAAGCTCAAGGATTCTTTTCTCAGCTGTGTCCTGTCTAGGGCCAGAATATCAGAGACATTCTTCATTTCTGATACAGTGTTTCAGCTCTCTAGCATTTCCTTTGGGTTCTTTCTTAGAATTTTTGTCTCTCTGCCTTTATTACTCACATATTCTTGAGTATTGTCCACTTTATGCTTTAGAAGCCTTGGCATTATTAGTCATAGTTGTTATAAATTCTTAATCTGATAAGTATAATGTCCCTACCGTATTTCAGTCTGGTTTTGATACTTGCTCTGCCTCTCCAAGCTGTTTTTGCCTTTTAGTGTGTCTTGTAATTTTTTCTTGATAGCCAGGCATGTTGACCTGGGCAAAAGGAATTGCTGTTCATAAGTATTTAGTCAAGTGGTGATAAAGTATGTTAGAAGGGGACGTTCTCTTGTCCTCTGATAAGGCCTCATCTTTCAGTGAGACTGTACTTCTGGACTGAGGACTTCCCACGTGCACCCCCTCCCAATTCCATCCCGTTGGTGGACAGGAGAGCTGGTGTAAGCTGGAACTGGGCTTTTTCTTTCTTCCATGTGGAAAGCTAGAGAGGGCTGGAGTTGGGTATTCCCTTCCCCAGTTCAGGCTCTGGTTTAAATCGTTTCTCTTGACGTCAGACATCATATTTTGTTAAGAACGGAATTCACTGACGTGTTTCAGAACAGTTTCTTTTCCCCCTCCCCCTGCTGGAAGTACACGGGGGTTTTTCTCCATTATTCACTGTGAGGACCTGGTAAAGCTCCTGGAGGTAAAAGTCACAAAAGTGTGTGTTTTTCCCCTCTGTGACTACATGTCCTTGGAATGTCTAACTCTCAAGAGTTGTCTATGCTGAACCGCTGGCAGTTTGTTGATTATGGTTCAGGTTTTTCTGCCCTGACACTGGTTCCCTCAGTATTAGCTACTGGTAGGTTTTCTGTTCAGGTAAGTGGTGATTCTCTGTACTCACCTGTTGGTCTCTTGAATTTTAGGAGTAGCAGTTTGCTGTGACTTTACTTCTCTTAGGGATCTATAAAGAGTTACTGATTTTTTAGTTTGTTCAACGTTTTACTTGTTGTTGGACCTCTGGTAGGGTTTTAGTTGCCATAAGCAAGCATTTCTTATTTTCTTATTTCTTTTTCCACGTTTTCTGTCCTAACTTTTTAGTATGAAAAATTTCACCCAAGAAGTTGAGAGAATCATACTGTCAATACTCATATGCTGTCAATACTCAAATACCTGTTACCAAGATCTACAGATGATTTTGGCTTTTTCTGTATTTGCCTTATCATGGCTCTTTTTTTTTTTTTTTTTTTTTTTGAGTTGGAGTCTCACTCTGTCGCCCAGACTGGAGTGCAGTGGCCACTCCCGGCCACCGCAGCCTCGACCTGCTGGGCTCCGGCGATCCTTCTGCCTCAGCCTTCCAAGTAGCTGGAACT
>CAUYQG010189806.1:0-13416 GCA_963574415.1 Tarsius wallacei | reverse complement strand
CACTCCGTCGCCCAGACTGGAGTGCAGTGGCCGCTCCCGGCCACCGCAGCCTCGACCTGCTGGGCTCCGGCGATCCTTCCGCCTCAGCCTTCCGAGTAGCTGGAACTACAGGCGCGTGCTACCACACCCGGCTAATTTTTTGATTTATTGTAGAGGTGAGGTCTCGCTTGCCCAGGCGGGTCTCGAACCCGCGGGCTCAGGCACTCCACTCACCTCAGCCTCCCAAGGCGTGGGATTACAGGCTGAGCCACCAAGCCCGGCTCAGTAATCTGCATTTTAACAAGCTTTCCAGGTGATGCTGATTTATCTTAAGATTTGAGAACCATCGGTGGGGTCTAGACTCTAGAATATGATTCTTGGAAAAATTGAGCCCCAAACTACAGGCAGGAGGCAGGCAGGGAAGGGCCCTGCTCCAAGCTGTTTGCAGTCACTTCTTCCCTGGTGTACATGGCGGTGGGGGCGGGTGGGGTGGATGGGGTGAAGGTGAGAACACCCAGGGACAGGTTCACTTTTGCTTTGACTGTGCTATTTTCCACTTCTTGGTAGACAGTGCTACCAAGGAGGAGCACATCTTTTCTGACCTCACTCTGCTGCTCTAGACAGCTCGGGCCACGCCCCCACAGATTCTTCCCTGTGGGAGGACACATGCCAGTGCAATAACGAAGCAGCTGTATGCGGAGGAGCCCACCTTCTGTTTCAGAGGTACGAGGTCTGCAAACACATCAGGAAGGGCTACACAATGGGTTGGAGTCGGAAAGGTGGGATGGTGACAGGGAGATCTCAGGAAGTCTCTTCAGCCCATAAAATTAGTGGCCTCCTCTGGCCAGTCCAGTGCAGGTTGAAAATCAGCCCTAACTGGCTGCTGTATACAACCTGCACAACTGTACACATAGCCCTGCTCAGGAAACAGGAGCTTAAACAAACAGGAGCTTCATCCTCAGGGCAAAGAAGAGAACCCAGGGTTGAGGGGGGCTGTGGATGAAAGGGAAGATGAGCTCCAGAGCAAGGTGTCATAAGGGCGCCCATGATTTGTTTTAAGCAGATATGGTAAGCAGACCCGGAAATGCCTGTCATGAAGGCACTCACAGATCCCTAGAAACGGGACCGTGGCCCACTGGGGCTACGTGAATGAAACCCCAGGGTGGGCAGGATGTAGAGGGAGTGAGGAGGAAACGTGAGCAAGAAACAACTGTGGCCTGCATGGGATGGTGGACTGGGAGGCAGGGGAGGCGGGCCAAGAGTTGTCTAGTTTGAAGAATCTCAGCAGGCATAGGGGCTGCCCCTAATTATCTGGTACCAGCCCCTGGGGAAATTAGAGGTGGTGGATAGTGGCAGGGAGTAGCAGAGTCCAATGAAGGAGGAGGCTGAGGCATGGGCTCTGGATTGATCGATTTGCTCTTAACAGGCAGGCTGCCTTGGGAGGTGCTTCCTGTATCTAGAAATCAGCGAGCCTGATGGGGTGGTCCCTCCAGCGTTTTGTTTCCCATCGGAAAACAAAAGGCACAGTTAGTATAAGGGGATATGGAGTAAGATTCAGAGAGCTGGCCTACTCAATTAATTGCCCCTGCCACGTTGTCACCAATTGTGCACACTCGCGCTGTCCAGCACAGTAGCCCCTCACTTCTTGCAGCTATGGAGCCCTTGAAATGGGAGCAGTGTGACCAAGGAACTAAATTTTGCATTTTTGCTAATTTAGTTTGTTGTTGTTGTTGTTGTTGTTTGAAAGGATAGACCGAGAGCAGGAAATGCATTTTTATTTTACTCTTCTTCCTAAACCTTAATACAATGATGAGAAAGTAGAAGCCACGTTTTTGGAGAAATGCATACTTTAGGTAAAATTAACTTTGCCGACTTTATCTTTTCAGAAACAGACTTCCTGGTGCCAGGTATCAGAGGTATCTCACAGCAGCAATCAAGCTTGCCTAGAGTAAAGGGAATTTACAAGGCCTAAGACATCATGCATTGGGCAAGGATTGTAAAACTCATGAAACTTGTAATTACAAAAGTTATGACCACTCAGAGGGAGAGCAGGTGGGGATTCAATCTTCCAGTAGAATGGGCACTATCTACAGGGAAGCCAAGGAGCCCCCAAAGCTACCCACTAAGAATGCATAGGAGATAAGGGGAGGTGCACCCTTCTTTAGCTCTAAGGAATGTCGCTTAGGAAGGTGCAGGAGAATTAGAATCCTTGTCACGCCCTTCTCTAGGGGCTATGATATGTGGGCAGACATGAGTGGGTCTCTGTGTCACAGGTTCTCCAAGACATTCACAGGTGGTCAATAAGGAAGTTACAACAGTCACGTCTGTCTGATTGCAGCATCTCCAAGGAAAAGGATTTAAGCCAGGGCTTTGGGGGGCTACGGCGCCACACTCACCAAGAGTGTAGGCCCTCTCCCTGTCTGTGGAGGGCAAACTTTTCTTAAATAAATCTTATCTTCTCTCACCTCTTTGTGTGTTGCAATTCTTTGCATTTACGTGAATCTCTGAGTTGCCAGCACACACCTCTGGCTTGCTGGCTCTGGCGGTGCTGCACCTCCCTGCGCCTCTCTCCCTCCATCCATCCACCTTCATCCTATCTGGACTCTAACATTGTTTGTTGTTGCTTTTTGAAGGGGTCTTGCTCTGTCGCCCAGGTTGGGGTACAGTGTGCGGTAGAATCATGGCCCACTGCACCCTTGAACTCCTGGGTTCAAGTGATCCTCTTGCCTCAACCTCTCGCATAGCTGAGACTACAAGCACACACTACCATTTTTTTTTTAATTTAAAAAATTTTTTTTTCTAGAGAAGGTGTCTTGCTAAATTGCCCATGCTGGTCTCGAACTCTTGGCCTAAAGTGATTCTCCCACCTCGGCTACCACACATAGCCCATCTAGTTTTCATAAATGTAAATATAAACTTAAAAACTGAAACAGTGTAAAATAGTCTTCCATTAAACAGACTTCATAAGAGGGTAAAATATCTCATTTTTATATTGATAACATGTTTAAATGATAATATTTCGGCTCTATTGGTTTAAATAAAACGTACTATTAAAATTAATTCCATCTGTGTCATTTCACTTTTTTTAAATGTGGCTACCAGAAAATTTAAAATGACATATATGGTTTGTATTGTATTTGTATTGGACAGTGCTGACCTATATACTTAACAGTGTTTCGAAGTAGAATTCTAAGACAATTCAAAAGTGGCTTCTTAAAATTAAGGAGCTCTTTAAAATCCACTCTGAGATTGAGTGTTGACAAAGCAAAACACAGTTCACACCTTCCTCTTGTTGGAGGATGACATTCTTCTTACTGGGATCAGAATGTGCTCATCAGAATCTACAAAGTGGTGGAGTAGGCAGAAGACGTGGATGAGACTAAAAGAAAAAAACACGTGCTCAAGCAATTTCTTGAGTGAGGAATCCACCTCAGTTTCTGCAACCCAGTAATATCCATGAGGCCCAGAAGCAATTTTCGCATTTCTGAGCTGCTACAGTCCCTGAGGGCTACCGTAGCCTGCTCAAGATGTTCACTCTGCTTCCCTGCACAAAACTGACTGCTCTCTGGTAGAGCCAAGGGACAGGGAAGAGGGCCTGGTGGAGGGCCCAGGTTAAGCATCTCTAACGGCCTCGTGCCCACTATGCTGAGGGTCCACTCCCATGCGGTCCTCCTCCCATCATGTTCCTGGGTGTCTGCCAGTCCTGGGAAGTGTGTGTGATTCACAGACGTCCTCAAGGTTAGACTTTGTGGGCACTGTGGTTATATATTAGTACAAGAGGTTTCTTGGCTTGGGATCCAGGAGCCCTGGCCTTGTGTCAGCTGCAGGAAAGCTTCTCAGCTAATTGGGGACTTGAGGGAGAATGGGAGCATAAGGGCCCGACTCTGTGCCAAGGACAGAAGCAAAACTGTCACCTGATTCACTAATGGAAACCTTGGGGGCAGGGCAGGGCAGGAGTGGGGACACCAAAGATGGAAGGGTGACCTGGCATAGCAACAGAGGATGGTGCCACAACAGGCAGTCGTCTGCAGCCATCTGCACCCACATGCTTTTGTCAGGGGTGTGAGGAGCACTGACCTCTGTGCAAATGGGATCTGAAATTCTGGGTCACGTCCTTTTTTGAGCTAGGGGTGGAACACTGTAGCGAGAGGCTCTCTTAAGGAGGAAAAGAGAACAGAACGTTTAACATAGCCCAGAAGAGGGCCGTCTTGAAAATGGGAAGAACTTTCTTCTTCCCATTGATAGAAGCAATCCAATTCATTCAGCCCAACTGGTTTTCTTTTGTGCCCACTATGTGCCAGGCACTGGTGTCCTGCGGTTCCTCCCTGCCCTCAAGGAGCTTAGAGACAGAATTGGTCATTGTGTAATTAACTAAAGTACAAATTGAGAAAGGGAAGTAAAGAGAATGCAGCCTCATCTGATGGTCAGTGAAGGCCTCTTGAGAGTAGATGTTAGCAACCCAAGAGGCAGGCGGCCGAGGGCCGAGGACGGTGTTTCCACCTGAGGGATTTGCACACGCAAAGTCCCAGAGGCAAAAGAGGCCCTGGTCCACCATGGGCTCAATGCATTCAATAGTAATGTGTGGATTTATTAGCCACACTAATGCCAAATGCATTTTTTGGGGGCATGACTTTACCACCTTAACCAGCTACAGCGATAAGAAAACACAATAATACATGAAATAGCTCTCACTCACTTATTTACGTAGCATTCCTGGGGCATCTACGGTGTGTCAGGCACAGGAGTTCATTGTCAGAGGGCAGCAAACAGCCAGGGAATCCAGAGGATGGCAAGGCTAAAGGTGCAGAATTGAGGAAGAGGAGGGAGAGGTATGAGAAGGATTGAGGAAGATGGAGTTCATTTCCATTGCGGTGTGCTTTCCCTGAGAGCATAAAGTTGAAAGCAAAGGTCCATGCACAATCTAAGCACCTGAAGAAGGAGAAAGTTCATGATGCCTCTTTCTTCTTGACTTCCCACATTTCACTACTTGCCATGCACTGGAAGTTTTACTTCACATAGTTTCATGTTTTGACCCTGTCTTCTCTTCCATTGCCAGCTTAGTGTCCCATCAGCAACTGCCTACACTAAAACCTCTTTATTAAAAACAGTGGAGCTTATTAGAACGCAAGAATCAGAAAAGATTGAAAAGTATGACCTTTGCCTGGTGAGGGATTGGCTAGCATGGTCCCCAGCCAGTATGGACAGACTGGATGGTCAGTGTGATGACACCAATGGTGTCCTTGGCTTTTGCTTATGTTGGGGTTCACTGGAGGAACAGGAGACAGACAACCCCTCGGAGGTAAGTGCAAAGGGGATCGAGGAAGCAGAGGACAGAGCATCCATGGGTGATATGGACAAAGCAAGCAATAGAGTAATGAAGAAACCAAAACAAAATCAAAAACACAAAAACCCTAGTAAAGACTAGCAACATATATGCAAAGGAACTTATAGGTAAATCTCATCCAATTTATCCAAGACTTAATAAAATTTCAAGTAAATTTCCTGCAGTTTTTCTTAAAACCTGGAAATCAATTCTAAAATTCATATGGAAAGAGGTTTCAAGGAAAAGCAAGGTTATTTTTTAAATGTTATCTTCAACCTATTAGATGTTCGGAACTATTACAATTATGGTAATTAAAACAAAGGTGGGAATAAGAGATTGGTGGTTGTGTTCTAACAATGTAGAAATAATAAAACTAACAAAAATGGGAGAGAAAGTGGGAAATAAAAGAAACTCCGTGATGGCCTCATGTGAAAACCCTGGGAAGCAAATGATGCCATTTATGGTAACATAAACTTGAGGATTTTTAGCATACAAAGGGAAAAAATGAAAAAGTTACTATTGGCTAAAACTGGATGATAAGAGAGGAGAGAGGCAAGAGTGCAAGGAAGGTGCAGGTTGATTAAATTTTACTCATAATAGGGAACCAACAAACACTGTGTAAGGAAACTAAGGGTATTGTATATAGACAGAAATGTGAAAGAAACTCCTAAAACAAATAGAAACCTTCCTAAACACAAAAAGGACTACGACAACAACAAAAATGAACTACAAAAGAGACCTCATAAGAATATAAACACATGCACAAATATGTATAC
The DNA here is from genome assembly GCA_963574415.1 of Tarsius wallacei. Lineage (NCBI taxonomy): Eukaryota > Metazoa > Chordata > Mammalia > Primates > Tarsiidae > Tarsius > Tarsius wallacei. The sequence goes on along the minus strand of CAUYQG010189806.1, from coordinate 7,338 downwards.
ACACAACAAACAGTAATATAAACATCAAACAGGAAATAATATGAAAAGACTAAGACAAAATCTCTCTCTCACATCAAAAATATGTGAGCTTAAATGATCTACAAAAAGCAATATACCATCTTGTGCCATATCAAGATATATTCCCAAAACAATGTGATTCGGAAAGATTACAAACAAAACAATGGGCAAAACTATTTCTGCCAGATGCCAGCAAAAAAATGGAGTAGACTGTTTCAAGCCCCCATCCCTCCACAGAAACAGCAAAATAACAGGCAGCAACTTTCAGACTCAACTTTGTTAGAACTCTAGAAAAGTCAAAGGCTTACAACAAGTAAATCCTGAACCAAGGAAAAGGCAACCTAAAAATGGTAAGAAATCTTTGTGGTGTTTTATGTGTCCTTTCCAACCTCGTTCTGGGGCTCAGCAATAGTCTTGAAGATGGCAGCCCACGTTCCCAGTGTGGGACTTTGGTCCTTGGTTCTGGAAAAAGTAGAATAGAATTTATTTGCAAAGATTTGTGTTTTTCTATCCTAACCTGTCTGGGGGTTAGCAGAAAGACTGACACAAGGTGCTTGTCTTTGTTTTACCTAGCAGAAAAGTGACTGACATTCCATAAAAATATTGTGAGGCAAAAAAACTACCTGTCACCAATTGGAGCAAAGGATTATGGTTGTAGCATATAATAAAGTGCCAAAAGCCTGGGTGAAAAGGCTGGGAGATAATTTCTCTGGGAAATTGGGGCATTCAAAATGGCCCTTCTATACTGGGAAACTTAGAAGACCACATGAATTCCGAGGGTAATACACATGCTTAGAAAGACCTGAAAAGGCTCTGCATTTAAATTCACTTCTGGCCGGGCTCCGTGGCTCAGCCTGTAATCCCGCGCCTTGGGAGGCTGAGGTGAGTGGATTGCCTGAGCCCGCGGGTTCGAGACCCGCCTGGGCAACTTGGTGAGACCTCATCTCTACAATAAATCAAAAAACTAGCGGGGCGTGGTAACGCGCGCCTGTAGTTCCAGCTACTGGGAAGACTGAGGCGGAAGGATCGCAAGCCCAGCGGGTCGAGGCTGCGGTGGCCGGGAGCGGCCATTGCACTCCAGTCTGGGCGATTGAGTGGGACTCCAACTCAAAAAAAAAAACAAAAAAACTAAGAGTGGGATAGAGTTGAGTTTCTTCTTTTCTGATTTCTTTCTCTTCTCTTTATTCTCTCTCCTTGTTTAACAAACAAATCAAAACAAAAAAACAAAAAACACTAGCTAAACACAAGATAAAGAAACAGAAACTTCAGTGACCACACATGACAAAGAATAGACTTGACAAAAACAGTTTAGAAAAGTTACTAAATAAACACATAGCTGTAGCCTACAGCAAGAAAGAAACCCCGAGAAGGGGGGGAAATATGATTCCCATAGATTCCATATTATAATATGCAAAATACTTAGTATTTAACAAAAAATGGGGAGAGAAAAGCATGGCCCATTCATAGAAGAAATTAACAGAAATTATCCCTGAAGAAGCACAACATTAGAATTACTGGGGAAGTTCTTTAAGTCAACTGTCTTAAGTATTCTCAAAGAGGTAAAGGAAACTGTGGACAAAGAGCTGGAGAAAACAAGGAGAACAATGTATGAACAAATAGATCGAAATTGTAAAAGGACCAAACAGAAGTTCTGGAGATGAAAAGTGTGATAACTGAAATAAATAAATTACTAGAGGGCTTTAATAGCAGATCTGGTAGAAGAAAGAATCAAACTTGAAGATAGGTCCAATGAAATTATCCAGTCTGAGCAGCAAAAAGAAAAATAAACAGAGCCTAAGAGACCTGTGGGACATTATCAAGTGTACCAATATGCATCATGGGAATTCCAGAAGTGGGGCGTGGGGGGCAAGAGAGAGAGAGAGAAAGAGAGAGAGAGAGAGAGAGAGAGAGAGGAGAGAGAGAGAGAGAAGCAGAAAGAATATTTGAAGAAATAATGATTGAAAACTTCCCATAGTGTCATTGTGAATTACAGCAAACATTTGAAGAAATAACAGTAACCTTTTCAAATTTTTCCAAGAAATAGAAGAGGAGGAAAAACTTTCTAGTTTATTTCATAAGGCCAGTATTACCCTGATAGCAAAGCTAGACAAAGATACCATAAGAAAGCTTATGAATTTACACACAAACACCTTCAATAAAAAGTTAGCAAACCAAATCCATCAGCATATTAGAGGGATTACACACCAAGACCAAGCAGATTTATTCCAGGAATGCAAGTATGGTCCATCATAAGAAGATCAATCAATGTAATATACCACATTAATAGAACTACAGAAGAAAAACCACACAGGATCATCTCAGATGACAAAGAAAAAGTGTTTGACAAAAGTCAACACCATTTCATGATAAAAACACTCAGAAAAGTAGCAGTAGAAGGGACTTGTTCCACACCATAAAGGGCATGTAAAGGGCACTTATGAAAAACCCAGAGCTAGCATACTCAATGGTGAAAGATAAAAAGCTTTCCTCCTAAGATCAGTTCTAAAACCTTAGGGTTGGCAATGGAATAGCAGCTTTCGCCACTGTTATTCAACACTATACTGGAAGTTCTAGCCAGAGCAATTATGCAAGAAAAAATTATCTAAATTGGAAAGGAAAAAGGGAAACCACTATAAACTGGTGACATGATTCCCTATATAGAAAATCCCAATACACGCATTATAATAACTCTTAGAGCTAATAAATAAATTCAGCAAAGTTGCAGGATACAAAGTCAATGTGCAAAAGTCAGTTGTATTTCTGTGCACCAGCAATGAACAATCAGCACAGGAAATTAAAAAAATAATAATTTCATTTACAACAGCATCCAAAAGAATAAATATCTAAAAATAAATTTAATCAAGGGAGTGAACGGTGTATACACTTAAAACTACACAACATTGCAGAAAGAGATGAAAGAAAACCCAAATAAATAAATAAATGGAAAGACAACTTATATTTATGGATTGGAAAACAATAAAGGTTTTGACACAATTAAGTTCGCAAACTCATCCTTTAAAAAGCGCTACATACTTCATTGCTGAATATCACTATAGTCACCTCCAAAGTACGCCTCCTTGGGAAGCTACGCACTGATGCCAGTACCTAGTTCACCCGCCAAAGCAATTTCAGAACTCTTTTTCTGGTATGACAATCAGAGCTGTCTTCATATTAACCCTGATGTCATGAATGTCATCAAAATGTCTTCCTTTCAATATTTCCTTTATCTTGTGGTAAAGAAAAAAGTCATTGGGGACCAGATCAGGTGAGTAGAGAGGGTGTTCCAATCCAGTTATTTGTTTACAGGTTAAAAACTCCCTCGCAGATAGTGCTGTGTGAGCTGGTACATTGTCGAGATGTAAGAACTCTTTTTGGACTATTTTTGTACACACCTTTCTTGCCAAGATTTTCAGTTAAGATTTTCCTGTTTCTCTATCGATGTTTATTTGGTCTGCTATGCTTCTCACAGTCAGCCAATGATTTTAACACAGAATTCGACACATGTTTGCAATGTTTTTAATCAGTTCTGCTCACTACTGGTCGTCCTGACCTTTCTTGATCAGTGACATTTTCTCTCACCCCAAAAAAACGTTTAATCCATTTTTACACTGCCATTTTCTTCATGCCACTATCTCCATAAACTTGGACTAACACGCCCCTGATTTCACTTCCACTCTTGCCAAGTTTAACAAGAAATTTAATGTTTGTTCGTTGCTCTAATTCAAACTCCAACATTCTTGCAACAGCTCTGACGGCCATTCCAGAAAAAAAGTTCCAAAATTGCTTTGACGGGTGGACTACACACTGACATATGTGCATAGCTTCCCAAGGGGAGTACTTAGAAGGTGACCATAGTGATATTCAGTAATGAAGTATGTAGCAGTTTGTCTAGGATGAGTTCGCGAATTTAATTGTCACTCCTCGGATTGTTAAGATTGCAATACTACCCAAAGAGATCAACAGTTTCAGTACAATATTTATAAAAATTCCATTGCCCTTCTTACAGATTTTGAAAAGTCAATTCTTAATTCATATGGAATTGCAAGAGGCTCCAAAAAGCCAAAACGATCTTGAAAAAGAACAAAGGTGAAGGACTCACACTTACCAATTTCAAAACTTACTACAAAGCAATGGTAATTATGCAATGAAGAAAAGATGGACTTTCCAAAGGTCTGATACAGCTATGGATAAAAATAAAGTGGAATCCACACCTTTAATTCAATGCCAGGATAAGCTGCAAATGGATTGATATTTGAATATAAAAAGTGAAAAAAATACAAGCCCTGGAAGATAACGAGGGATAAATTCATTTTAACATTTGAATAGGAAAAGCCTTTCTAATCATGACCCAATAACCAAAGCCACTCTACAATCTCTACAATAAATAAAAAAATAATAATAATTAGCCGGACGTGGTAGCATGGGCCAGTGGTTCCAGTTATGTGGAAGCCTGAGGTGGAAGGATCGCCTGGACCCAGCAGGTCGACTCTGGGGTGGCCATGAGTGTGCCAGGGCACTACAGCCTGGGCGACAGAGTGAGACTCCAACTCAAATAATAATAATAAAAATGAAAATAAAAATAAAATTTGTCTGATAAAAAATATGACAATGAAAAAGTCAGAAGACATATACTTAACAACTTCTATCACAGAGAAAGAGCTGTTCTATTTTATAAAGCATCTCTAGAAACTGAGAAAAGAACGAATAGTCCGATAGAAAAAATGATGAAAGGACATAAAAGTGGCACTTAAATACATGAAATGATGCTCAACGTCTTTCATATTAAGAGAAACTACTCTATATGGATACTTTTTTCTTTTTACCTCCATGGATGGATATATAGATTTTTTTAATTTTACTTCTCAGATTGACAACAATCCCAAAGTTTAAAACCACACACTCTGTGGTGAGGCTGGGCAGGAAAGGACACTAAAATATTACTGTTGAGGAGTGCAAATACAGCCGCCATGAGAAAGGTGTGTGCATTAAGAACCACTGGAAGGACAAACCAGAATCTAATAAATACAGGAATATGGCAACCGTAGTGGGAGACTTCTTAGTGCAATGTTTTAATTGCCAAATCCTTACGGTGTTCATACATTGGTTCCCAAACCTGCATACACATAGAAGTTTCTGGGGGAGCTGGAGGATTCAAAACCAGATTCCTATAGCTTATTCCAGAATGAATCAGAATCTCTGAGGGTACAGTTCAGAAATCTGAGGACTTTTTTGTTTATTTTTTTTGCCCCCATTTTGTCAATTCCTACCAAAATTGCCAGTGCATTTATCCTCTAACTCAATCCCAAGTTAGGAATCTCACACAGATACATCTGCAGAAGGAAGTTCACAAAGCTGGAGTTGGCAAGCAAGGACCATGGGCCACATTGAGCCTGCAGTCTGTTTTCATACAGGCTGTAAGAAGAGAATAATTTTTACATTTTAAACGACTGAAAAAAATCCAAAGAAAATAATGTTATGACACAAGAACATTATATAAAATTTAAATTTCAGCATCCATATATACATTTTCAATTTTGCCAAGAAAATTTCGGTGGAAGTTTCTTCTCTCTTGCTGTATAAATATCAACATAATATCCTAAATTTTGCCTATTGACCCAAAAATCCTAACGCATTTACTATGTGACCCTTTACAGTAAAAAAATTGCCTTTGTCTGCATTACAACACAATGTGTTCCCAGCAATGTAGGCATAATCAATAGGATTTTCCCACAGTAGAGTTCTCTGCAGTTATTTTTTTAAAAATGAAGAAATGATCATTGCACTGATAATGATTTTGGGATATATTTTTGAGTGGAAAAAAAGGTACAAAACAAAATATGCGGTTTTTTCCACTTTGTGCAAGAATGGGAGGAAACTAGAATATATGTGCATGTATTTATTTATTGATTGCTTGTATTTTCATTGAGAACTACTGGAAGGACAAACCAGAAACTAATAAATGCAGAAATATGGCTACCTATAAAGGTAGATGGCGACCGTAGTGGAAGACTCCTTAGTGCAATGTTTTAATTGCTGAATCCTTGTGCCTGAACAACACTACCTGGTATGTGGTAGGTCTTCAGTCCGTATTTATTGATTAAATGAGTGAATGGGTGAATGAATGAGACCTATTCCATATGGACTTAGACCAACGGGTGAGAATTCGAAGAAGACTTAACTCAGCATCAGGAAGCTATTTTTAATCAAGTGGTCAGAGCATGATAGGCTGCCTTGGGAGTTGGAAGAGCCCACGGGGCCCCTTGGTGTCAATACATTGGTTCCCAAACCAGCAGACACGTAGGAAGTTTCTGGGGGAGCTGGAGGATTCAGAACCAGATTCCTAGGGCTTATTTTAGAATGAATCAGAATCTCTGAGGGTACTGTCCAGAAGTCTGAGGTTTTTTTGTTTGTTTGTGAAGAAGAAATAATCACCCTAGCACCATAAAGTAATCACCCTAGCACCACGTATTCGCTTATTTATTCAGGAACTATTTCTGGTGCACCTACTACATGCCAGGCTGCCATGTGAGATCATGACAGAGCCAGGAAAGAGGCAGGCAATGTTCCAGCTCCTATGAGCCTGGCATTCTAGAGGGAGGAGAAGCAGGCAGCAAGTAAATAAAATAGCAAATACAGAAGATTGTTTCAGGTAGTAAAACACACTATGAAGAAGATAAGACGGGTGAAGTGATAGAGAGTTCAACTGGAGACTTTAAAAGAGGTGTTTGGGGAAAGCCCCCTGAGGAAGCATTTCATCTGGGAACGGTATAGGAAGGAACTCTAATTATGTGAAGAGTGTTCCAGACAGAGGGTCTGTGGTAGGAACGAGCTTGATGGGTGCCAGACAAGACCAGAAGGTCACTGTGGCCACAGGAGAGGAGGAAAAATCAATCAGACCTACAAAGTGGACAAGGACCAGGTCAAGGGCTGTGTAGGCCAGGCGAAGGAGTTGAATTTTTATTTTAAGAGTAATGTGAAGCCCTGGAGTTTGGAAGCCACGTGAGGGAGATTCAAACGACACATCTGGCAGAAGCAGGGGTTGGGACTGAGAACCAAGTCAGTTGATTTCTGTCCCCATCCTTTCCATTGGTACACGCATACGCATTTCTTTCCCAGGGGGCCATGCCTCTTACACATCCATATCCCTGACAATGCTCACAGGTGTTGTAAACACACCAGATGCTCAACAGTGACTAAAGACCATGATAAACAAATTATTTCCAAAAATTAGTAAATAAACAAAAGAAGGTATTTGGTCCGGATTTTCATATAATCCTCTTTGTAGAATTCTTGAGTGTCTTTAGGAGAGCTCACTACTCC
>CAUYQG010189800.1:0-10997 GCA_963574415.1 Tarsius wallacei | reverse complement strand
AAAAAAAAAAAAATCTATCTACCTATCTATCTATAAAGCTCTGTCCAGATTTCAGAGAGGCTAGGTTGTGAAAAATATGCATTTTAAACTGATGAAATAGGGTAGTGGAAATGATAAGAACCCTCAGTGAACTCAGTTTTCAGTTGAGAAATATATAAATAAAATTTGATATTTTGAGTACCTACCATGTGCTAAGCAGTGTGCTAATAAATGTTGGGCAGACAGAGGTGAGCAAAACAGATATAGCCCCTACCTCATGGAGCTCCAATTTAGCAGGAAAGATAGACATTAGGTAAAAAATGATTAAATTGAAATTGTGGAGAAGGCTACAAAGCAGAACTTGAGGGAACTATGCTTGTGGACATAACCAGGGGATTTCGCCTGATCTATGAGACTTCTGTGATGGCTTCCCTGAGACTGAAAGAAAAACAGGTGTTAGCTAGACAGAGAGAGGTGCTACAGGAGGGAACCGATTTCCAGGTAGAGGGAACAACATGTGATAGTTGACAGGTAAATACAGAGTAGAGAAGATGAAAATGCAAATTTTGAAATGAAGATAATTTCACTTTTGACATGTTCAAGTTGAGATATCTGTTGTGATATCCAGAAAGGAAGCCCTATAGAGATTTAGATGTTTGAGTATAGACCAGGATAAAAGGAGCAAGCCTTTTTTTTTTTTTTTTTTTTGGCATACCTGCTTTATACGAGATTCAGTCCCAGGTGTTTTATATGTGTATTGTATCATTAATCCTCAGGACAATCTGGATGATAGGCAGTAGGCACTTACAAAACATTGGCTAGCCTGCCCATCATTATAGTTAGTAAGAGGCAGCTACAATTTGAATCCAAATCTGTCTAGATTTGATGACTGATTGGATATTGGGGATGAGGAAGAACTCAGTTTGAAAGAAGTTGAAGCCCAACGTATTTCCCTGATGGTAAATAATGTGAATCTTCACATCAGATCTCTTACTTTTTAACCCTCAGCCTCCATTTTTTCATCTAAAAAGCAGGCATTAGTAGTTCTTATGTCAGAATTATTTTGAGGAATTAATGAGATAATCTATGGAAAGTGTGTAGCATAGCACCCAGCACATAGTTATCTGCCTTATAAATGTTAGCTGTTGCTATTATGACACGTGAACACAGCTTTGGACCCTGTTGGGATTACCTGAAAAGAAATCAGAAGTCAGAAGAGAGCGTCCTGGGAAACACTAGCAAGTCTGAGAACGAGGAAATTAGGAAGAATAACAAAGTAACATTTTTTAAAATTTCAAGAACTTGAGCCTATAAATAATAATATTGTCTTCAACAACTGCAGCAATAGTTTTAAACTATAACAAAATGATAAATTCATTACATTAAACAATTTTTTAAATCTTATAGTCATTAATTTGGACTTATGTGACATATTTTCTGCTGATATGTAGGAAAATTAGTTTGGTTACCATGTGAATTTAAGTATAATCAAGATTTAAATTGGGCTGTAAGTTATAGGCTATCAGGATGTAACTTTTGAATTTATAGGAGGAATTCTATACTTTAAAAAATATAGGAAAATGGAAAATATACAGGTTAAATATACAGGTTTTATGGGTTTTAGATTGTTAAAATAATTACTTGCCTTGTCACTATGTAAATACATATTTCAAGAAAAAAATAGCTAAGTAATAAGGGCCAAAATTTATTATTAATGAGATTGTTTTATTTAAACTAATTTTCAGAGAGAAGAGAAAACTTATTTAGTAAATAACCTTCCTCCGGATAGACCAGGAAGTCTGTTCTCTGTGTGTTCTCTAATTAAGCAGGCAACAAGGTATGTACTCATTTAACTGAATCAAGTATTATCTGAAAACCTTGATATGTTTTCTTGTGATTAAAGATTAGGAATTGGCAGGTACAATGGAAATAATATATATCTTTGGTAATATTTTCCAACTTTTTCCATCTCATAATTTGTAAAATAAGATAATTTCTGTATCATTATAAAAGTACTTGTGTTGAGTGACTTATGCCTTTAATCCCAACAGTTTGGGAGACCAAAGTAGAAGGATTGCTTGAGCCTAAGAGTTCGAGACCAGCCTAGGCAATACAGAGAGACCTCATCTTTACCAAAAAAATGTTAAAAAATTAACTGGGGTGGTGGCACTCTCCTGTAGACCCAGCTACTTGGGAGGCTGAGGCTGAAGGATCACCTGAGCCCAGGAGTTCAAGACTGCAGTGAACTGTGATCATGCCATTGCACTCCAGCCTGGGTGATAGAGTGAGACCCTGACTCAAAGAAAAAAAAAGTTCTGGCTTTGGAATTTAAATATGGAGAAACATCTATATATGTTAAACAAGTGCTGAGAGGAAATAAATGCCTTTTCCTGGGTAAATGTGGCATCATTACTGTTACTTGAAATCAAGTTGGGGATTTGATGATACATGAAAAATTTTCATACTTCTTTATTGTCCTCAAAATAATAAAGATTTCTGAGAGTATACTATAGATGAAGTATAGTTTGGTTCTTTAGTTCATATGTTTTTAAAAATTCAGTCTGTGGCACTCAGAAGAATGAAAGAGGATTGTTGAATTCAATTATTTCTTTTTATAAATGTTTTATTTCTAAGCAGCTTTCAAGACAGATTTGAAGGAGCAGAATTGTAATTTGATTTCCTAGGGTTAATTGACTCACATCCCCACCACTTTTAGGCTATGCTAAACCATCCAGGCACTATTAATCTGTCACCTCTTAAAAAGGAGCACCCTGGCTGGGCTCAGTGGCTCATGCCTGTAATCCCAGCACTTTAGGAGGTGGAGGCGAGAGGATTGCTTCAGCCTAGGAGTTCAAATCCAGCCTTGAAGCCAGGCTCGGTGGCTCAGCCTGTAATCCCTCGCCTTGGGAGGCTGAGGTGAGTGGATTGCCTGAGCCTGCGGGTTTGAGACCCGCCTGGCCAACTTGGCGAGACCTCATCTCTACAATAAATCAAAAAACCAGCCGGGCGTGGTAGCGCGTGCCTGTAGTTCCAGCTACTTGGAAAGCTGAGGCGGAAGGATCACCAGAGCCCAGCAGGTCGAGGCTGCGGTGGCTGGGAGCAGCCACTGCACTCCAGTCTGGGCGATGGAGTGAGACTTCAACTAAAAAAAAAAACCAGCCTTGGCAACTTGTCGAGAGTCTCAGCAATCAATCAAAAAATTAACCAGGTGTTGTGGTGCGTGCCTGTAGTTCCAGCTACTTGGAAAGCTGAAGTGAAAGGATTGCCTGAGCCCAGCAGTTCGAGGCTGTGGTGGCTGTGAGTGTGCCACTACACTCCAGCCTGGGCCACAGAGTGAGACTCCAACTCAAGAAAAAAAGGACCACCTGAAAATTCTCTCCATGGAAATATTTCAGCACTAAAATCTAGAGGAATAGTCTTAACTAGGTAAAGCTAGCACAAAAGGAAGCAACAGTACTTCCCTTCTAGGGGCTTAAGGATTTCTGGGGGGAAAAAAAAGATTTCCCAACACATTTTAGTGGAAATGAGTTACTTGCAATCTAAAATGTTGTATGACATTGAGAATGGGTTGCTAGAATTGAAAAATGTCATTGTTTGCATTTTTTTTTTATTTTTTTGAGTTGGGGTTTTGCTGTGTTGCCTAGGCTGGAGTGCAGTGGCTCACGGCTTACCGCAACTTGGAACTCCTGGGCTCAGGCAATCCTTTTGCCTCAGCCTCCTGTGTAGTTGGGAACTACAGGTGAGTGCCACCATACCTGACTAATTTTTAAATTTTTTATAGGGATGGGATCTCCCTATGTTGCCTAGGCTTGTCTCAAACTCCTGGGCTTAAGCAATCCTCCTACCTCAGCCTTCCAAAGTGCTGGGATTACAGGCATGAGCCACCATGCTCAGCTATTTGCAAATGTTTAAGTAGTGTTTTTTATGTTCACAGAATTCTTCAACACTGTGTGAAGATGAGACTTTCTTTAGGCCATAACTATTGTATATGCTGCTGGAAAATGGTATGTTATTTCAAAAGTAAAATTTAAAAATTGTTTTGTCATTTGTTTTCATTTAAAAGGTCAATCTGCTTTATTTTTTTTTTTCTTTTTTGAGTTGGAGTATCACTTTGTTGCCCAGGCTGGAGTGCAGTGGCACACTCATGGCCACCACAGCCTCCACCTGCTTGGGTCAGGCAATCCGTTTGTCTCAGCCTTCCAAGTAGCTGGAACTACAGGCACACACCACCACGCCCGGCTTATTTTTTGATTTATTGTAGGGATGAGGCCTTGCCAAGTTGCCTAGGCTGGTTTTGAATCCATGGGCTCAGACAGTCCTCTTACCTTGGCCTCCCAAAGCTCTGGAATTATAGGCATGAGCCACCACATCTGGCCCTCAATCTGCCTTCATCTGGGGCATGTGAGAAATTTTTGTAATATTAATAGTAATTTATTCAGAAAAATACCTACCTAATGGACAGATACTGAAAAAATCAGGATTTTATGTATACTTTTATTGTATGTGGTTTATTTTTAACGGAGTGGGAAAGACAGGAGAATCAACTTGTTTTGAAGTATATAAAAACATAATCATAAACCATGATATTAGTGTTCTATATTTTCATAACTATAAAAGTAAATTGTTTAATGTTGACTTGGAGGAAGTGATTCTTAGATTTTGATTTCTGTATCTATATTAATTTAATTGCAAATCTATATATTGCTTTAGTTCCTAATTTTTCTCTATATTTTATGTAAAGTTCAGAACAGTGACTTTACAAAGATATAACTTAATCTGCTTGTAGATGGACTGATTTGGGGATCCACTTCTGGAAAAGCTAAAACATACATAGGATTCTGCAATATTCAACTCCTGAATAAGAATCTGAAGTTGCTGTAGAGTCATTAATATTCACTTAACTCATCTTGCTCTTTTTATTTACCTGGTTTTAGGTATCTGAGATGAAGGAGAGCAATATACTGCCTTTGCTTTTGAAAGAATCACTTATTCCCAGTATAGGGAGATTTCTAGCCTACTCTGATGACAAAGTACATGCTATCTTTTTAGATGGTATTACTCTAACTCTAAATTGGAATTTCAGCTCTTCTACTGATGAGAGACAGGTGGGTATACTCCAGACTGATAGCTATTTTTGACTGATTACTTATCTGTGGAAAACAGAACAAAAAAATAAAGTACAACATTATCTCAGTTTATTTTTTGAAGTATAAAATCTGACAAAAGGCTTTACTGATCTCATTGGATTTCCTAGCAAAAATAAGAATGTGTGACAAATAGTCATTTTTATAGGGATAACTCATTATAGAAAAAGGGATTCATATTTGTATTCTCTTTGATAATTATATATGTATGAGTGGTGGTTAAATACTACCTATATCCCGTGTAGAATATTCCATTTAAATTGTCAAAATACATTTTTTTGAATCAAGGTCTCACTCAGGCTGTAGTTATAGTAGCACAGTCCCAGCACACCGCAGCCTTGACCTCCCAGGTCAGGCAATCTTACTGCCTCAGACTCCCCAGTAGCTGGGACTACAGGCACGCACCACCACCAGCTAATTTTTTAATTTTTTTGTAAAGATGAAGTCTCACATATTGTCCAGGCTGGTCTCGAACTCCTGGGCTCCAGTGATCCTCCCACCTCGGCTTCCCAAAGTGCTGGGATTACAAGCATGAGCCACCGCACCTGGCCTAAATTATCAAAATACATTTTTAATGATTCTTCTACATATTTTTTTAAGTTGGTAATGAAATTGGAAGAGGTTGTTTATGTCTTTGTTCTCAGTTTTAGAATGATGAAACTTTCCTTTCCTCCTTGCTTCTTAAGGTAAATCAAGGTGTCATCTTAGGTTGGTGTAAGTTAACTTTTCCTGATGGACAAGATCAGTTAATTCAAATTGAACACCCTGAGCCATATGAAAGGTACAGAAAAGCAATTTTAAAAATTATTTTTGTGTTTTACCTTTGTCAGAGAGTATGCATAGAAACATTATTTAAATGTTGCATATACTTCTAGTTTTTCCATGGGGATAATGTGAATGAAGTCATTTCAACAGGTTTCAAAGTTTACAGTTATATTGCTATTTAGCTTAACTAAAGAGATCAGGTTAGCTTTAATCATTTTTATTTGTATTCAAGTGATTTTTCAAAATGAAATGTGTTATAGACATACTGACTCGCTATGGAGATTCAACTGTGATCAGCTTTGTAAGCGGGTTAATTAATCCTCTGACCAACTTGAAATGAGGTTTGTAACCACAGATAACTAAAATATAAACCAGATAAAATTATTAGCTGGTCGGGTGTCTTAAAATTGAGAAGATTCTTCAGCTTTTTATGAATATACTTCTCTTTTTGCTTATTAATTTATTATTGTAGTAATTCTACTTGTGATAGTCTTTACATTTCATTTTATTTGATAATGTTCACAGAATTGCTTTTTTTTTTTTGCCTCTTGAATATATTTTTCTGTTGGATTTTACAAGTTGAGCATTCTAAATCCAAAAATTTACAATCCAAAATGCTTCAAAATTTAAAATTTTTTGAGTGCTGACATGATATTCAAGGTCATGCATAAAGGAAATGCTCATTGGAGAACTTCAGATCAGGAATGCTCAACTGATAGGTTTTATGCAAATATTTTAACATCCAAAAAAAAAAAAAAAATCCAAGACCTGAAACACTTCTGATTCCAAGCATTTCTGATAAGGGATATTCAACATATGTTGACTTTTAGTTTTTTGTTTCTGTTTTTGTTTTTTGAGTTGGAACCTCACTCCATCACCCAGGCTGGAGTGCAGTGGCACTCTCACAGCACTGCAGCCTCAACTTGCTGGGCTCCGGCGATCCTTCTACCTCAGTCTTCCAAGTAGCCAGAACTACAGGCGCGTGCTACCATACCCAGCCAATTTTTTAAATTTTATTTTATTGTAGAGATGAGGTCTCACCAAGTTGCCTGGGCTGGTCTTGAACCCGCAAGCTCAGGCAATTCACTCACCTCAAGCCTCCCAAAGTGCTGGAATTACAGACGAGCCACTGAGCCCAGCGCCTTTTAGTTTTAATGCTTCAATATTTATTGCTGTTTTGAGTAATTTACCTTAAAAAGATAATGTTGTAGGCAACCATTATTATTTATTTTAGTCAGTCACTTCAGATTATTTATTAAATTTGATACTTATTTTGTATATTCAGTGAATTATATATAACTATACATACATTTATATATGTGTGTGTATGCTTTTAATGGGTGTTTTCTGATTTAAATTTTAGTAAGCCAAGCTTATGTAGTCTTATTAGGTATAAAGACATATTCATGACAAAACTTAATGAAAATCAGAGGAGAAATGAAACTAAAAGGAAAATTTAAACATTTGAATTTGAACTTTGAATGAAATTCAAATATGACCTTTATTTTGATTCTGAAGTGTCATCTTTATTAATCATGATTGTAAGAAAACCATCTTATTCTTGATGAATAATGGGAAAAAAATATGTCTTTCCTATGTAGAGTGGAAAAGATAGAAATATAAGATTGTCCAGTAAATACCTCATTAAAAAATTTTTCCTTTATCCTTTTTTCCCCAGAATTGTATTAATGATTTTTCCATTTTTTGGTATTCTTTTATAATGTGTACAAGTTACATTTTCAAATATTTCTTTTAATGTGTTCACTCTAGATATGTGACAACAGTAACATCATGGTGCAGAAGACTGACCCAAACTAGTCCAAGAGAGATGCCTACACATACTTCACCTCCTGCTCTTGAAGAAAATTGGTATTTATGATTCTTTTAAACTTAATCTGTGTAGAAGAGCCAACTAATACTTAAAAATTAGAGTATCAGATGGTAAACTCTGAGACTTTTTCCAAAAAAAACTTCCTTAGTTTTAAATATATTTAACTCCTATAATGTTTTTAATAGTTTAAGCTTGAAAATAATTTATTTTTAATCAGGCATCTAATTTATATTTCATTACACTTCATGTGAAAGTCAGAAAACTTTCCATTGAAAACTTCACATCAAAACGAGTGGCTCTTTTTATGTGATAAATTAATCCCGAAAACTTTACAGAAATATTTAAAGGGGATTCTTTTAATATTGATTAACCTAATAAGCTTTTAGAAAAAGCTGATATTAAATAACTTCTATATATTAATTACTTCCCCAAATTAATTGATAAATCAACAAATAAATCAAGTATTTTAGTCCCTGCTGTGTGCTTTTCAGTGTGCAGGGTACTAGAACTGGAATACAAAGCAATATTTAGGGGAAATAAGACATTTTAGGAAGAAAGCAAGTACAGAGATAAAAAGGATATATTGGTCTATGGAGATAGTGAGAAGAGAGTCTTTATAGAGGAAATATTATCTATTTGATGTATGGGGATGGATCTTGTAATAAATAGAGGAACTCAAACCTGATGGAATTATAAGTTCCTAAATGGAAAAAATGATAGGAAGACAGATCATTAGGAAGATTAGTATTTCTGAGAGTATAATCTGAATATACTGGAAAAGAAGTATACCAAGAACAATTTAGAAAGTTTTTAAAGAAAGTTGTGAGGTAATCTATATAATGTAGTAAAGAAAATGGACAGCCGGGCTCAGTGGCTCAGCCTGTAATCCCAGCACTTTGGGAGGCCGAGGTGAGTGAATTGCCTGAACCTGTGGGTTCAGGACCAAAAATTGCTAGCAAAAACCAGTTGAGAAGAAAGGGAAATTATATATGACTAGAAAGGGAAATTGTACATGGCTATAAAACTGATTACTTCACTATTGCTCAGCTGGAAAAGTTTGTAAAATGCCAGCATTTTTTATATGAAAGCTGAGAAGAGGATAACTATAAGACTAAAAAGTAAAAGTGCAGATTGGTAATAGCAGCTAGGGGTGGAAGCAACCAGGAGTAGCAGAGAGGCAAGATAAAGGAACTGAGAAGTAGCTGCATTGCCCTGGCAAGGTCTAAGACATCTCCACTGTGATTTGTTGTCTTGTCAAAGAGGGTAGGTTGAAGGAAGAAAAGAGATAATACAATAAAAAGCAACCTAAATTGTATTTCGATATTTTTTTTTTTTGAGTTGGAGTCTCACTCTGTCGCCCAGACTGGAGTGCAGTGGCACACTCTCGGCCACCGCAGCCTCGACCTGCTGGGCTCTGGCGATCCTTCCGCCTCAGCCTTCCAAGTAGCTGGAACTACAGGTGCGGACTACCACACCCAGCTAATTTTTTTATTTATTTATTGTGGAGATGGGGTCTCGCCAAATTACCCAGGCGGGTCTCGAACCCGCGGGCTCAGGCAGTCCACTCACTTCAGCCTCCCAAAGCGCGGGATTAAAGGCTGAGCCACTGAGCCCGGCTGTATTTCGATATTTTTTTCACCTCACCCTCCATTATTGGCTTATTGATTCAGCACTTTAATAGAGGTCTTAGTCAAAAACTAGTACAGAGATATTTCATAAGAAGTTGGTTCATTTTGTGAGCATTAAAGGTTGTATTGTTGTTTATGCCCAGAAAAATGTGTCTTGCATTAAAAAAAAAAAAAAGTGTTTTGCAGTGATGAAGACTCAGCAGGCTTTGAAGTCAACTATATCTAAGTTCTTTACCACAGATGCCTAAAATTATGAAAACACCTTTCATTCTCTATTCATAAGCTGGAGTACAAGCTGACAAGAAGGTGCATGTTGTCTGTTGTAGTAAAGTCAATAAAGTAGACAAGTCATGTACCCTATTATGAATTGTGAAGACTTTCCTAGTGACTTGAATAAACAGATGCTTTGGACTAATGCCCTCATTAATTTTGCAAAGAGCTAGTCAAGTCACACCATTTGCAATTGTATGTCACTGCTCATATTTCATTCTAGCTTAATGAGAAAAAGGACAAAAACACACACCAAGGGGGTCTGCTGGAGTTGTATACATTCAGCCCTCTACCACCTACCAGTTACCCTGAAAGCTCTTTCATAGAACATGGTAAGAGCTAATGTTCCTCATGTTAACCCTTCATCATTAAGAAAACAATGAAATGAGTAAGCAGTCTATTCCAGAAGGAAATTAATGGAATAGTTTTATTAATGTTTGCACATCTCCCAAACCATCCAATCCCTAAGAGTTCCATATAAATGAGAACTTAATATTTGTGCAAAATACAGTAAGTCCCCTACATACAAACCCTCAAGTTGTGATCTTTCAAATATGTGAATGTGCGTTCTTATGTCCAATCACGTTAGTTCATGTGTCTGGTGTACATTGTTACATGTGTGCATCCTCTATAGATGGTTGTGCTTTTGTGTACTTTACAGCACTGTGTAGTATACAAGTATAATAGTACAGTATCTTCATTTCAAGCCCAGGATGTCCAGTAGCAAGCATAAAAGCAGTGGTGATGTAGCTGGTACTGCTATGAAATGCCAAGTAATAATGATGGAAACAAAAGTGAAAATAATTGAGAGAGTGGAGTGAGACAAAAAGATAGTAGATGTTGCTCATTCTTATAACATGAAATGTTCAGTCATTAGCGTGATTCTAAAGAACAAGGACAAAATCATGAAACATGTGATGTCTGCTGTGCCAATGATGTGCCAATAATATCAAAGAAGCATGGAAAAGTGATAGAGAAGATGGGAGACTTTTTAGCATGTGGATGTAGGATCAGCATCGGCGTTAAGTCCCGTTCAGCTTAATGCTGATTCAAGAGAAAGCTAAAAGACTGTATGAAGACTTGAAGAAGAAACACAGTGAAGAATCAGAGGACATATCTTTTAATGCCAGCCATTACTGGTTTCATTGGCTCAAGGCTAGAGTCAACCTTCACAACTTAAAAGTAAGTGGGGAGGCAGTGAGTGTAGATAAGGTAGCTGCCCAGAAATTTCCTGAAACGTTTTGAGAAATTATTGGTGAAGGTGCATATTTACCCAAGCAGGTTTTTAATGTGGATGAGACAGGGTTGTACTGGAAGAGGATGCCAGACCAAAGTTACATCAGTAAAGAGGGAAAGTTGATGCCAGGCTAAAAAGCAGCA
>CAUYQG010189799.1:0-22903 GCA_963574415.1 Tarsius wallacei | reverse complement strand
CATCTCCCTGATGATTAGTGAGGTTGAACACTTCTTCATGTGTCTGTTGGCTGCTCGGATGTCTTCCTTTGAGAAGTGTCTGTTCATATCCTTTGCCCATTTTATAATGGGGTTGTTTGTTTTTTTCTTTTCTGCGCATTTGCAACTCCAACTCTTTCATCTTTTAGAATCAATCTCTCATTCCACCTGCTGTAGTATGTCTTCCAGATCAGGCAAAGTGAGAGAGAGCTTGGCAATAGCTTTTCTTAGGCAAGTTTCAATCACCTCTTTAGCTCTTTGGTTCATCAACTACAAAATGAGGCAGATGAACAAGATCAATGTTTCTTAAATTTGTTTGGGAGACAGAGCACTTAGAAGTCTTTGTGGAATGTTATAGAATATAGAACTATTTATACTTTCAGGATATGAATCAGGAACAATTTCACCAAAACTAAGCTTGGTCACACAATACAACATCACAGCCATGACTACGTGAGTGGCAGACTGACTTTCCCAAAGATAGCCATACCCATTTAGATGTCTCATTCCCTATCCCCTTCTTATACTGTGACTGATACTCCTTTTATTGAAAGGTAAACCTATGTTTTCTCCCCTTGACTCTGAAGAGGAATTTGTGACTGCCGTCATCTATACAGTATAGTGAAAATGACATTTTATGACCTCCAAGACTAGGGCATAGAAAGAATACTGTTTCCATCAGTCCCACTACCACTTCCTACTGCTCCAGTGGGTCACTGTTGGGGGGTTTTAAGAGGAAAGGCGTGACATTAAGTTTTAAAAAGATAACTTTGACAAGTTCATGAAAATGGCTTGTATAGTCAAACATGGAATCTGGGAGACCTGCAGGAATTATTTTACGAAAGAATTTGTGATGTTTTGGACAAAACTAGTAATATTGGAGATAAAGATAAGTAGATAGATTTGGGAGATGCTTTGGAGTAAAAGTTGACAAGTTGGCAAGATCTTTCTGCTTCTGCTGCCAGTGGAATTTTTTATGGGAGGTGGTGATCAAAAGAATTCTCTTGGCTTTTTGACTTGATTACCCGGTTGGAAAACAGAAGCATTTACTGAGATGACTAAGGTAGAGGGAGGAGTCACTTTGGTCTGGGTAGATATAGGAGCCATTAGTTCTAACCTGGCCATCCAAGCAGATACTCAAATCCAAAGAAGGATATGCACATCTGGAGTTGAGAAGAGAAGTCAAGGCTAGATACGTAAATACAAGTATCGTCGGCATATTGATGCTATTTAAAGACATGGACTAAATGAGCTCAAAGAGAATAGTGGTTAGGAAGGTAAAGTGAATAAGAAGCAAAGCCCTGGACAACCTCTGTTTGGGGAATTAGTAGAGAAGGTGAAGCTAGCATAAAGGAGAAAGAGTAATATCTTTTCCTTACCCATTGCTAGGGTCTTGACTAATACTCCTATAACAAAAGACAGATCAATGAGAAAAGTGTAACAAATTTATTTAACCAAAGTTTCATATGACATGGGAGCCTTCAGAAATGAAAACCTCAAAACCCAGGGAAAATTATGTATGTTTATTCTTAGGTTGGATTGTGAATAGACAGTCATGTGGAAGTATGATTGGACAAAATGGGTATGACTTAATGGTAATAAACTGGGGTTGGGGGTGGCATGGTCCATCTGTTCAGATATTTCTTTGGCTTCCAGGTATAGGACAGGACAGACACTTGTCCTAGGAGGGTTTTGTGACCTATTTTCAGGGGTGCTAGGTTAGAGAATTCTTTTGGCCAGCTCTTACACAGAAAGACAGGGAAACGTTGTAAAGTGATTTTTCTGCTTCTGCTGTTTTCTCAGTTTCCAAGGTACAGTACCTTGAGGTAGTGTGTTCTGAGTCCCAACACCAGCAAAGGAGGCCGAGAAAGACACCACTAATGCAGGAGATCTTGGAGAGCTAGCATGTTTGTACACTGATGGCAATAAATGAATATGGAGAAGAAAGGGAGGAGAGGAAATAAAGAACCATGGGGGGTGAAAGCCAGGCATGGTGGCTCACACCTGCAATCCTAACACTTTTGGAGGCCAAGGCGAAAGAAATACCTGAGCTCTAGAGTTCAAGACCAGCCTGGGCAACACAGCAAGACCTCATATCTACAAAAATAAAATCAATCAAAAATTAAAAAAAATAATAATGTGAAGGAGGAGAGAATCAGAGCAAAAATGGAGGGTTGGTCTTTCAGAGGAGCAGGAAAACTGTCTTCATAACCAGAGGAGAGGATGGACCATACCTGTGCAGGGGCTGCAGATTAGTAGATTTGATGTAGAAAGATGAGAGAGTTTGACTTCAGTCCCTTGCTCTAAAGCTGCTTGCTTGTCTTTATGACCTTATGGAAAGCCTGCTTGTAAAACTCACCTGGTCCTTGGAGAATCAGGAGTTCAGTTTGGCATTACTTGAAAGTATCATCGTCGTGAAGAGTTCAGGAACTCAGCGCTAAGACTGGTTCTGGGTAAATGGCAGGTACGTAATACTTAATCTTTAGAAATATCTCCTCCCCCACACTCTTCTTCTACCTCCTGGTCTTTTCATTTAATGTTCTCAAAGCCCTTTGATAACTCAGGTCAAAAAAAAAAAAAAAAAAGAAAGCATTAGACAAACTTTTCTATACCAAGCTGGAAAGACTATTTGTCACCCTTCTCAGGACTGTTTACCTTTTTAAAGAGAGTTCTGGAAACAAGAGAATACAGTTCTTAATACAAACCCCCAGTGGAGAAAATTCAGGCAGGGGGAAGATTTGTGGGGAATGACTTTCCAAACTCAAATCGTAACAGGGACAACAATCATCAAAGACTTACAGGGTTGAAAACAAAACATCAACCAATCCACTGTACACAAATCTGATTACTATGCACAGATGCCTTCTGTTTTCTCTTTCAAGGATTTAGCTTTGACGTGCTGTGACCAGTGTAAGACACAGAGAGAGGAAGGAGGAGGAAAGGGGAAGAAAGAAAATGTATTCTTTCACATTGTTTATTGATTCCAGCTGGCTATGTCATGATACCTCTCTAATCGTCAATTTATATATTTAGTGGCAACTCTGGATGGAGTGTTCAAGCATTGTAATTATATGTATTCTAGATCAGAATAGAGTTGGTTTGGTTGTCACCATTAGTCATTGCACTTGTCTTGAATAATAAGGTTTAAAATTTCAGATAAAGCATTTATGTGTGTTGTATCAGAGGAAAAATATAACTTGGCAATTTGGGAGAAAAGCTGAATAAGTCTAACAATAATAGCAATAAAAATAATGACAATAGTAGCAGCTATCATATTGAGCACCTATTGTGTGCCTAGCAGAGTTAGTTAATTAACATTATCCTATATAATTATTCTCATTTCACTTATAGATATTTTTTTAAATGTCCATGATTTCATAAAATAAATATCCATAAAGCTTGCAGATATTGGAAGGTTGGAAATAATGTAACCCTTCAAACTTGGAAAGGCCGAGTGTCTGTGGTCTTTAACAATGGGATTGGCCAAGTGCAGAGTACGTGTGCTCACTATGTTGATTTCTGCAACAAGTGTCCCTTCTCCACTCAAGCCAAATGAGGCAACACACTAGTTGTGTTTGCTTTTTGATCTCAGTTCTACATCTTTGAATTGTATCTATACTCTTCATTGATGGTGAATGCTATAGAATGAAAATAATGTGTAGGTCAAACTACCTTTATGACTGAGAGTGCCCACTCAACATAAACCTGCAGGTGGCCTCTTACTATTAGCCAGCAACTAGCACTGAGAATATTATATTTCAGCAGCTCTGATGCACAGAAGCGAACAGCATCTGAGTCGCAACACTAGTGTTTGGCTCTCATCTCCATTTATTATCTGTGTAGCCTTGGGCAAGTTCCTTAGCCTCTCTTATGTTCAACTTCCTTATTAGTAAAGTAAGGGAATTCTGACCTTCTTGTGAGGATCAAATCAGAAAATATGAGCACTCATTCTGTTTAACTAAAAAAGAGACATTGAATTTCTTAGCCTTGGGAAGTACTTCTAGGTTTTGGAAGAAGTGGGCCGGGAGAGAGAGAGACAGAAGGGGAGGGAGGCAGAGACAGTGAGGGGGAGAGAGATGAAGGGGGGAGGACAAAGGGGAGAGAGACAAAGGGGGAAGAGGAGAGGGTAGTGGAGGAAGAGGAGGGAGAGAGAAGGAAAAGGAGAAGGGGAAGAAAAAAGAAGACATGGAGAAAGAAAGCGCTTAAAGATTGGGAAATATTTTGCACATATGGGAAACATTTGATTGCTGTTATAATGATGAATTTGTTTCAATTAAAGTCATCACAATAAATGGCTAACAGTTTTTCTCTTCCCTCATCTGCAATACTTTCCAATATCTGCACCATGAAAACTTGTGTAAGGAGTATGATTGCAGATTTCATCATCACCTTCTTGGGGAAAGTATTAGTGAGGAGGAAAAAAAAACTACCTGAAGTTTTGGGTAATCAGGCTCTGAATAACTGAGAGAGGTGGCAGTTTCTGCAGCATTGCTTCATGCTTGTCAGTGAGTGAGCCAGTGGAATGGACACACAGGCTGGCATGGTGCTCCCAGCTCCTTTGCCTGACCCCAAACACAGGTACTGGTGTTTGACCATGACTTCTTAACACCCAAGCTTCACGAGGTCCAGGCTAATCTGCTCTGCATTCGATGCAGTATACTGTGTATATACTCATTGGGTAAGCTTCACACATGTTTAAGTTATAGGTCTGTCACACTTTTTAATGAATGAAGGGAAAATGGGGCCACCTGTCTGCAAACATCATTTACTTGAAGCAGAATTAATAAAATATTTCCACTAGAATTTCTGCAAAAGTGTCAGTGGGATGATGTTTAGGCTATGAGTTTAGAAGCAAGCAATATTATCATTATCAAGTGAAATCTTAATTTTTGCTGGAGCTTGTTTTGCCCCTATGAGTTCTGAATAAACTTGCATTTGAACTCCCATAAGAATCAGTAAAATAATAATAATAATAACAATAATAATAATAATAATAATAATAAAAGGGCTTTCATTTTTGTATTGTTCTGGACGCTACTGCAGTGGAATAAGTAATCCTATCAATCAATGTTTGTGATATAAAGGCTGTAATTTCTTTTACTCTTCACCAGAAACCACATGCCTAGGGGCTCATTAGGATAGGACAGATGCCGATACCATTTGAGAATAGTGTGACAATGGAGAATTAAATGCTTTATGGGAATAAATAGGGTCAGCAGCCATCACATACATTTACAAATCCTTGGCCTTTCTCCTTAGTTGGGGAATGAAATGTGGTGGTTTTCCCAGAGGCCACCCTGTCACCTTCTTCATTACGAAGGAGGTGAGATTCAACTCTCAGCCAGGAGTGAAGGTTAAGAGTGGGCACCTCGAATTGCTCCAAATATTGGTGTGAGGCTGAAAGCTGAAGATTTCTCATGAACTCAGTCCACATCCCTTTCTGGGCTCCATCACCTGGTTAATTATTTTCTTTAATGATTTATCAGGTTATGGGAGAGGCACCACCTCTGGAAACAGCAAGATGAATGTTTGCATCAGTTTGCTGAAGTCTGTCTGTCTTTAGGCAAAAAGGAGTGCAGGGAGGAATCCAAGGGGGCTAAGAATAGGGCAGGGCACAGGGTCTGGCTATTTGATTTTTTGTTTTTTTGAGTTGGAGTCTCACTCCATTGCCCAGGCTGGAGTGCAGTGGCACACTCACAGCCACCTAGCGTCAAGCTGCAGCACACTGCCTGGCTAATTTTTTTATTTATTGTAGAGATGAGGTCTCGCCCAGTTGCCCAGGCTATTCTTGAACCCATGGGCTCAGGCAATCCTCTCACCTTGGCCACCCAAGATGCTGGGGGATTACAGGCTTGCGCCACTGCGCCCGGCCGGGTCTGGCTATTTGAAATACAGCAAGTGTGTTTGCTGTGGAATGAGGCCTCTGATATTTTGATGCAGGGCTAATTGGGAACTGAAAGCCTAAAGTCTGGAGCAGAGCCTGTTCTTAGGGTCTTGGCCTTGCCATATCCACAAATATTCCTGAGATCAGAATCATGCTCTGTCCATGAATCAGCCTATAGGGAACCACTTTTCAGAATGTAAAAGAGTCAATGACCAAAAGAATACATTTTTTTTTCTCTCACTGTGAAGGAAAAACTTTCAGATTCCATCTTCAAAACAGCTCAATACCCTGACCTGCTCTGTCCTGTGACCCATCACAGGTTATTTCTTTTAAACCATCAGGTTCTACCAAAGTGCAAGACAGGGACAAGAACATCAAAGGAAGACTTTGACAGCATGAGTACATCAAGGACAGCCCTGACCAAGCAGCAAAAGGCATAACCTTTGTCCTGGGCTCAGATTTTTAAAAATAGTTTCTTGCTATCTAAATTATTACATTGGGGGTAAGTTCTTTCTTTTTTTAAAGTTCATTCCTATAAAATTATTTCTATAAAATCAAAGTATCTAGGAAAGAGGCTTGTTTATAGAAGAATGTTTTCTTCCTGAATGTACAGTAAGCATTATTGTACTACTTTCTTTAACATGAAGTTCCCAGGGACAAAGACTGGGTAATTGCTTACCAAAACATTTCTCTTTTTCTCCTGGACACACAGCTGGGTGGCATTTCCCAGGCTGTCTTGTAGGAAAGAGCAGCTATAAACCCGAGTTCTGGTGAATGGAATGTGGACAGAAATGATGTTCAAAGCCACCACCACCACTATCACCAACACCAGGCCTGGCCCATAAAACCTCTTTTGCAGTCCTCCAGATTCCCTCTTTTCCTTGTTGTTGGCTGGAAATGGAGAAGTCAGGAGTTGGTGGAGTTCTGATCTCAGGAATATTTGTGGATATGGCAAGGCCAAGACCCTAAGAACAGATGAGGACAGGCTTTAAGTTGGGTCTATAGACCTCAGTCTATGGATAGAATTCAGAGGATCTGAGACCTTAAATGGGGAAAGAAGTACGTCTTTATGCTCCCTGGTGAAATGAAATTTAGTGTTTTCTTCCATTACAGCTTAAAACAACAAACCATAGCAGAGTTAACAGTACCTGTGACTTTGTCACCAATAGAAACAACAACATCATATAATGTTACATTTGTTGATGGGATCATAAGTTGCTGTGTGGTCCTCACTGTGACACTGTGGTAGTTATTATACCTGCCTCTGGATCTTAATCTAATAAGGAAGCTCTTATATCACAATTTCTTAAATATTTAGATAACTATATTTCAATATTATTCGTTTTGCAGTGCCAAGTAGTTCATTTTATGCATTTAAATATATTATTCTGAGGGAGTCCTTAAGCTTCATCAGGCTGCCAAATAGGTCCATAGTACAAAAGAGTTTGACTCCCTGTCTTGGAGGTGGTGCATCCACAAGACAGAAGAATCTTGGATCTCTGAATGACTGCTTGGAGTAGACCCCTTTCCCTCCCTCTCCTTCTTTCACTCCCCCACCAACCTGCACTAAACTGAGACATGAATGAGAAATAAACAGAGAGTTGCGATGGCTTGTTTCAGCAATGACCGACACAATTCTATAAGGAGGTAAGTAGGGAGGAAGTTAACATTGTGAACGTTGATGTTAACATTTTGACATTCAACTTACCTCCCGGGTTCAGGCAATCCCTCTGCTTCATCCTCCTGGGTAGCTGGGACTGCAGGCGCACACCTCCATGTTCAGCTAATTTTTAATTTTTTTTTTTTTTTGTGGTGGAGACAAAGTCTCACTATGTTGTCCAGGCTGGTCTCAAACTCCTGGGCTCAAGCAATCCTCTCACCTTGGCCTTCTAAAGTGCTGGGATTGCAGACATGAGGCACTGCAACCAGCCCTGACACTAACTTTCTCACTCGAAGTGGCAGTCATTTAGCTGCTGGACTTTCACCTTTGTGTCCTCAAGTGAGGACTCCCTTATAGTTCAGAAGAATGAAAGCAATTTATTCCCAACAGCCTTAGATGGAGTATTCCTACAGCTATATCAAAGTTCAGCTTGTGAAGGGATATAAACAATCAAGCTGGTGTAGTTCAAGGACAAGATGTTTAATTGTTCATAAAACTGGCATGCAGTAGTCTCTGCCTACATATACCACAGTTGTGTAAAATGACAGCTAACCAACTCTGCCAGAGGGCACTAAATAGCATTCTAACATTTTCTTTTAAAAATCATTGTTTCTTTCAATGCAGAAGCCATGACATCAAAATACCAATTTGTGTTTTAAATTGGTTTTAAAAACTGGAAAAATATTCCAGTGTGGTGATCAAGTTTGGTAATTAAATAAGTTAGGAGAGTGTGATTACCAGTGACTGAGCATATGCTTCTTGTTAGAAGTTTAGCTGGAAATTGCTTTTTCTTTCCTTTTCTTTTTCCTAATTTGTTTAGCAGAACATTTTCCTGTTGTTCTATTTTAATGGGCTCCTAATTATCTTCTAAGTATTTGCTTGGAAATTATTATACAATCGGTGTGTGAGCCTAATCGGGTTGATGATTATAACAATTCAAACCAAAATCACAGCCATAACATATGCAATTTGGTTTTAATATCAATGTATCTGTCAGTAGCTAATGCATCGAGGACTTTTAGCATTTTACATAGGCATATGAGCAAACAAAATACCGTAACTAGCATTCCTAGGTTCCCAACACTTAAACTTCAAGGAATCATCTAGCACTCTTAAATGTGTTTGTTCTTGAATATCTTAAGGTTATCATCTGTTTTTATTTTGGAGTTGGAGTCTCATTCTGTCGCCCAGGCCAGTGTGCAGTGGCACGCTTACGGCCATTTCAGCGTCGACCTGCTGGGCTCCGGCAATCCTTCCACCTCATCCTTCCAAGTAACCGGAACTACAGGCGTGCGCTACCAGGCCTGGCTAATTTTATTTATTGTAGAGATGAGGTCTTGCCAAGTTGCCTGGGCTGGTCTCAAACCCACGGGCTTGGGCAATCCTCTAGCCTCGGCCTCCCAAAGTGCTGGGATCACAGGTTGAGCCACCAAGTCTGGCCATTATTTCTTTTAATTTTTACAATAATTTAATTTATTGTATAAGTCGATAATGCAATGCATATAGTACCCAAATAGCATCTATAAGATCTTTCTTTATCAATACATAAAGAAATTTCTCTCTTTTCTGTAAAGTATTTCATTTTATAGATGTCTCATGCTCTGTTTAACTAGTCCTTACTAATGGATATTTAGTTTACTTCCAACCTCTTGCTATTATGGCATTTCAATGAGTGTCTTTGCCCAATAACATCATTTTGCACAAGTGGGCATGCATATTTAGTAACTAAATACCAAGAAGCAGAAAACATGAGGATTTTTAATGTGATAGATAGCATAAAGGAATATGATTATAGAATAATGTTTTTGCAAGGACTACCACTGACTCCTCCACTAAGGAGGAACTCCCCCCAAGAATCCTGGTAATGCAAGGACCCAGCAACTTGCTTGGCCTCCCTGGTACTAGCCAAAGGGCTAAGTAGATACAACAGCCTAGACCTAAAGATGGTGAACAAAAATACTTTTGCAAGACATAGAGGTGTTTATACTTGGGGTAGGAAGGTGAGAGAGGAGTGAGAGGGATGGAGAGCAGTGGGATAATGACATTTAGAATTAAGACTAGCTTGGAAATTCACAGGTTAGGGAAAGGGGACTACCTGGAAAACGTCATTGTGCAATTGTGGCGAGAGAGAGAAAACATAGGACCTGAAGGTAGATGACCTAGCTTTGAATTCTGCCTCCACCACCCACTAAAGCTGTGTGATCTTAGATGAATTAGGAGAGCAACACTTACTTCACAATGTCGTTATAAGGGATAAAGAGACAATGCATGTGAAAATGCCAAGTAAATAATATGAACTTAACAAATGTAGAATGTAAATAAATTTATATTTCAACGTGTTTAGGCACAAAGGAATCGTCACTACTAATAGTTTACTACTAATAGTTCACCAGAACATCAACTCCATAAGAGCTAGGATTGTGTCTGGCTTGTTCACTGCTATATCCCCTGTGCATAGAGTTGTGACTGACACTGAATAGATGTCCAATGAATATTTATTGAATGAATGAAATTGAAGTCACCTCTCAAAAGCAGGAGAAAAAATGGAAATGTAAGGAAAGAGGCTGGTTAAATCTGGAGATATAGTTTTGGGAATTATGTGTTTATAATCATAGTACTAAACATTATGAGAGTAACCCTAACGGTGTAGGTATTTGAATAAACAAATGAGTGAATGCACTTCAAAGTGCTTTCAGAAATTATTTCATAAAGTGGATGAGCTCCCCAAACCCTAGAGGAGGAAAAGAAAAGAGTATTTTTATTTGACATATTTGTATTACAGTGATGTGAGTTGTTGACAAAAGTTATTGCATATCTTATTTTTCTGTCCTTTTAAATGATTGTTTGATCCATGTTTTGGTTAGCATAGATTAAAACATTCTAGTTGTCTGTTGTTGGCTACATGATTCTAAAACTTGCTTTAAATGGCAATGTAGTTTCTGTCTCTGGAAATAGAAATGGGCAAGAAGATACCTCCTCAAGCATTCTCACTGATCAGGCATCAGGCTTTCAAAATTAAATGAGACAATTGAGTTAGATTATCTTGAATAACCTCTTCTGCTCTAAAATTGAAGAATTTTTTGAATAAAAGCACAATGGGAAGAACAGGGGTTAATTTTTTTAAAAAAGAACCCAGGATTCCCGTGGGACAGAAGCCACATTACATTTGGGAGATTATAATAAACACCTCACATTTATAGAGTGTTTACTAAGGGCGAAGCTTTGCATACCTGTTTCACTTAATCCTTACAATCCCTGTAAAAGAATTGTTGGAAATTCTGTCTGGTGTCCTGCAGCTGGAAAGGAGGAGCTCGCTCTAAGCACATACCATGATTCAAAGCAGCAAAGTTGCCAACAATAACAGGCTTTGTAAAAGTAACTGCTGCCCCAAATCAAAGAACTGTCTTCCACTGAGTTGAAAAGGCTATTAATCTAGGGGTGGTCTTCCAGCCACAGAGACATGCAGAGATAATGTCATTTTTGACTTTGAAGGAATGTTTCTGCATGACACAGAAGGCTGAGCGGTTATGACTTCATGGAATAGGGCTTCTTTGCTTGACTTTCCCCCTCTGGAATCCATTTTAATTTCCTTAATTGGTGACATTCTTTCTATTTTCTCCTATTGTGACCTGGCCTAAGAGTTCCTAGGTACTTCTTGTTAATATAAGGTATATACTAATAAGTCAGTGGTAGGTGAGGAATACAGTTCTCCAAGTCCATGGCCACACTAAAGGTAATAATAGCAAGACTTGGCCGGGAGCAGTGGCTCAAGCCTATAATCCCAGCACTTTGGGAAGCCGAGGTGAGGGGATTGCCTGAGCCCACGGGTTCGAGAACAGCCTGGGCAACTTGGCGAGACCTCATCTCTACAATAAATCAAAAAATTAGTCAGGTGTAGTGGCACGTGCCTGTAGTTCCGGTTACTTGGAAGGCTGAGGCGAAAGGATCACCTGAGGCGAGCAGGTCAACACTGAGATGGCTGTGAGCATGCCACTGCCGTCCAGCCTAGGCAATGGAGTGAGACTCCAACTCAAAGATTCAGACAAACTCTGCTACCATACATTTATTGACAAAGAGGTTTAAAAGTATGCAGCTCAATGGCTTCAAATATTTGCCCTTTTAGATACTCCAATCACTTCCTGTTTGAATAGTGCATTTGGGACAAGTGCAATAATATCCTAGAGGCAGTAGACATAAGTATAATAATATCCACCAACCAGTAGACTTAGTACTGCTTTGGAACCCCACCTTGGGAACCATCTTAATGTATGAAGAGATGCATATTCTTAAACTTTATTCATTTGAGGTCAGGCAGTGTTTCTGTGCTAGTCCAGGCCAACTATGGCAAACTATGGTGCCCAGGCCAAATACAGGCTGTATCCATTTTTGTAAATAAAGTTTTACTGGAACACAGCCATGCCAGTTTATTTACACATTATCTATGGCTGGTTTAAGACTACAGTGACAAAGGTGAATCATTGTGATAGAGGGTGTATGGCCCACACAGCCAAAAATACTCTCTAGTCCTTCACAGAAAAAGTTGCTGACCCCTGCGCTAACCAATTCACATATATTAAGCACCATTATTTTAACCAATGAAAACCCATTTCTAACATCAATTATGCTCATTAGAAAAACCTCTGGTGTGTATTAGAGATAAAAATAGCTGAAGTGCTTACAGTAGCTGCCTCTAGAGTGTGGTTTTCTGATTAAATACCAGATGATATCACTGAAATATGCATATACTACTGAGACAATAATAGCCCTGGAGTATTTCTTAAAATGAACACACATTTATAGAATATTGTCAATTTGAAATTTTAAGAGTAAATTAGAGGCATTACAATGCTTCCTTTTATTGTTTCTCAACCATGTAACAAAACTGCACCTGTACCCTCTAAATCTATTTTTAAAAAAGTTTTATATGCTGAAAAAAATATTCCCTAATAGTTAGGATTAAACTTTCAGATACTCTCATATCGATAACAATATCAAGCCCAGAATTTGAAGCATGTGATATTCAATTGGATTCCAATGCAATAGCTAAGATAGAGCAGATTTGTTATTTTACCTATTTTATAAGATACAAAAAGCAAATGCTTGAAATTGTACCTAATCTTTACAGTTGCAGAACTGGTGAATGATAGAATGATACTTGAAACTGAAGCTTCTCATTTTCCAGGTCTTGGAGTCTCTCTTCTACACCATGGTAACCTTCTAGTCACAATGACTCATTGATCAAGTTTTTTTGAGAAAGCTTAGCAGAGTTTAACTTTAGTCAATAGAAATATGTTCTCTCTTCAGAAAACAAATAGCATTCTTGCAGCTTTCTTTACAATTTTGCAAACTAACTTTACTTCCTTTCTTTACATTTTTTATTCTTGAAGTTGTAGTGTCACCACTAAGTTGTGGAACTGATTACTAGAGTTGGGGGGAAATTTCCCAGAGGAAAAAAAAGGAACAAAGGTAAATGCTTAAAAATGGGTTGCTTCACACAGAACCAATTACTGCCCATCAAAAGTGGACTGGATAAAGAAAATGTGGTACATATACATGATGGAGTACTACACAACCATAAAGAAGAAAAAATCATGGACTTCACAGCACATTGGACAGAGCTGGAGACCATAATGCTAAGTGAACTATCACAGAAACAAAGAACTGAATACTGTGTGTTCTCACTCACAAGTGGGTCCTGAGCATTAGTCATATTAGCACAAGGGAGGGATTGAAGGTCGCTGGGCACTGCTAGGGCACTTGTACCCCACATCTCTATAATAATAAAAATGGATTATTTCATCAACTACATAAAATGAGACTCTCAGTTTAAAAGGAGTGTTTGGAGGACCAGCTGACTTAGATGTCTCTAACTGGATATTATGCTCCAGCACTAGTCATAGTATCATACATGTAGAAGAGGAAGAAGCTCATTATTAGGTCAACAAGTTCACCCTTGCAATGCAGGGTTTTTCTCTCATCTCTGTCTCTTACCACATGAGGGGTTCATTTGTTATGAATTGGTCAAGCGTTATTGGAGCTTGTGGTGTCTCCTTAGCCTTTTCTCTGCCGCTTTTCCCAGTGATTCTGACCCTCAGCTTCCCATAATCTATTTTTCCCCATCCCATAATATTATCATGGCCAAATCTAAGCCCACAATTGGGGGGCTGGTGCATTTTGCTGCTTCTACTCACAGGTGCTGAGTTCCGGAGATGAGGGAGCCCTTCCTCCAAGACAGTCCCTTCATTATATCAGGGGCTCCAATGGGCTCTGGAAAAGAGAGGAAAGGGGAAGGCATTATGTTCAAGAAAAAAGAACATTAGGATACAAATGTTGGAAAAGAAGTTGGAAGTCATCTTTCCAGACCCCAGAGTTATTGCCTTTCAGTGAACTGGATCACAAGTCATAGAGTAATACAATAACAATAATTATTATGTCCTCTGTTGGAGACTTTAAAAAATTTGAAACAACTTTAAGGCAACAGTATAAAGAAACAACTTAAAAATGAGTTCACGTATGAGTCTGACATAGGAAGGGAAACCTCAAAGTTGGGCTTCAGCCTGAGAGGTCAAGGGGGTTCCTGGCTGGGTATAGGAAAGATTTCAAGAGCAAACCAACAAAGTAAAGTGAAGGTACGTTTATTAAAAGAAAAGAGGAACAGAAAGAAAGTTACTCTGTAGGCAGAGCAGCCCCTGTACCTTGCTGAGGTTTCAGTTGAAAAATGAAAGCAAGTTTATTGAAATGACAGAGAACAGGCTACTTCATAGGCAAAGCAGCCTGGGTTGGTCTACAGGAAGAATAGCAGCCGTAAATTGCTGGGGTTTTATTTTTATAATTATCTCTTGATTATATGCTAAGTAAGGGGTGGAATATTCATGGATTTCCTGGGAAAGAGGTGGAGGTTTCTAAGAACTGTGGTTCCATTCAGTTTGTTACCATAAATGGGCAGAGTTGGAACTGTCATGGCACTGGAGGGAGTGTTATTTACCATGATAATGTTGTATAATGAATGTATAATGAGGGGCAAGGTCAGGTAGCAAGCAAATTAGTTGCCTTGGGTCTGACTGGCTCTAACTGGTTCTCAACCACATCCTATTTTTCTATGTGGTAGCTCAGAAAACCAGACTATTCGCTTGTTTGGAGAAACTGTATCAGCCACCTGTCTTGAGAAATTAGCCTTGTTGATCCTAGAAAACTAGTCCTGACAAATGAACACCTTTCTCAAATCCAGTGGTAGCTATTACAACAGCTGTCATGCTAGCAGAAGTCCCACTGCATGTATTGAGAAGACCTGAGTCTGTTAAAGATAGCTTCTTATTTCTGAACATCTGGAATTTTTCCATGTGATTATTCTAGTTGACATTTTATGAGGCATGGAAATAACAGCACTAATTTGGGTAGCAAAACAAGCTTTCAAAAGTTTGAGATTGAGATTAAATATTTATGATCTAGCCTCAGTAGAAAAGAGTAAAAAAGTCAATAGAGTCTCAAGTATGGGATTTTGAGAGAGATAAATTCTTCTTCTTTTAAAGATAATTCACTTTTCACAGCAATACAATGTTAGGATTATATAGTGAGTAATTTAGGATGGATTGGTTTATCCTATAGTAACACACAGCCTCAAAATCTCAGAGGCTTAAAACCACCAGAATCTACTTTGTTTTATTCATATTACATATTCATTGTGAATATTGCCCTCACTCTGGGAGGACTGCAGAAGTGCCACTCTTTGGAACATTGTTGATCACTGTGGCAGAAAGAACAAGAGCTTTGGAAGGGCTGGAACCAGCAACCGAAAGCTCCAGCTCCAAAGTGATGTTTGTTTACAACTCAGTTGATCAACCCCAGTCAAGTGCCTGCACTCAGTCACAAGTACCCGGAAGACAGACAGCTGGATATATTTGGAAAATAGGACTAAAGTCTTCCACATAACATTAAGTTTGAATGGACAAAATTCGATCTGGTAAATGTTTAAAATCAGGCATGACCCATGATTCTGATAATGATGGTAAGTTGACACTTTTTTTTTTTTTTAGAAAGCAGGATTTATTGAGAGGACAGAAAAGCTTCCACAGTGGGAGGGGACCCGAGGGGGTTGCCCTGCCCAGTAAGTTGACTTTTTAAAAGTGAACACTCAAAATAGCAAAAAGTCTCTACCCATTAGTTCTGTGAACTTGGAGAGTGACCATTGGAATCTCCTGGAAAGCTTAAAAAGCACTGATGCCTAGATCCCCACTCTTGGGATTCTAATTTAATTAGTCTGTGGTACAGTTTAGGCTTTGGGATTGTTTTTTAAAGCTCTCTGGAGTGATGCTAATGTACACTCAAAGCAGAAAGTCGTAGTCTATTCTGAGGGTCAGGGTTTTAGGGTGATTTTTCAACTTCAATATTATCTTCTCATCTGTGTGGTCTTAAACAAGTCAGTTAACCTCTCTGGCCCTCAGTTTTATTATTTGTAAAATTAAGTGGCACATATGTCTTCTACAGATCCTTCTAGCCTTAAAAATCTTCATAGACCACTGACTTCTATTTAGAAAAATGTTTCAGAGCTCAGGTTAATGTGTGAATACAGCCAAATTACTTTGTAAGTTAATCTGGTCAAACGCTTACATTCTCAATAATGAAATAAAAGTAATAATTGGAAAGAGCCTTCATCAGGTAAGTAGTTGTGTTTTTTTCCCCTAAACCAGCAAGCCTGGCTGACTTGGGGGGAAAAGTCACAAAAACATAGTAACAAAAAAGATGAAAAGTTAACTTGATCTCCTAGTTGTATGTGGTGGACAGAGGGTGGACTTCCTGGCCTAAAATGAAAAAATTGTATTACCTAAGGCCATTCAGATAAAAATAAATTTTAAAAAGCCACTTCCCTCAATTCTTCTTGCTGAAAATGAAAAAGTTAAAGGTTTCACAATTTCTTCACCATGTAATCCTATCTCAGTGCTGTCAGTGTCTTAATAGCGTATTGATTGGCTCACACTCCCGCTATCTTTAAAGAAGCATTATTACTCTGTTGGGCCAAACATGAAAAACTACTTTTAAAGACCTTTTTAAGGGTTTTTTGATTTTTTCAAAAGCTTCTTGGGGGCTTATTGAGCTTCTCTGGCAGCTGGAATTAACTCTACAATGCTCTTTCTCTATTTCTGAGACAGTGAATTCATCTGAAGCCGGCAAGTTATCAATGACTCACAAGAGGGGAAAGATAAGGGGACCCTTGAGATAAATTAATGTGGTAATTAGTTACAAGGACACCTGTATTTTTAGGCTATTTTGAAGTGAGGGCATTTTTTTCTGCTGTTGCACTGGAAATTCATGATAATTATCAATAGTCTTTTAAATATTTGGAGTTGACTCCAGTATTAAGAGGCAGAGAGTAAGGAGAAAAGAAGATGAATTGTAAAAATTCAAGTTTTTAGTGCATAAAATAGCATTATGCTGTTGTTCAATTATCGAAATGTCTGGCAATCTGAAATAAAAATCTTTGTCTGTAGCCTCACTGTACAGTATTTGTTCAATATCTATAACTCTCTTCTTCAATTTTTAGAAAACAGCATCAAAATAATGTTTACTGAATGATCAGAAAAATATCTGATGATCACATACCAAAATGTTATCACTAGGTGATGGTGTTGTACCTGGGTCTTTTTTCCTTCCTTTGGGATTTTCTGTGTTTTATCAGTTTTCTCTGTTGAGCACATATTCTTGAGTGTGTGTGTGTGTGTGTGTGTGCACCCGCACGCACGTGTTGGAGTCTCACTCTGTCGCCCAGGCTGGAGTGCAATGGCACACTCACGGCCACCCCAGCATAGACCTGCTGGGCTCCAGTGTTCCTTCCACCTCAGCCTTCCAAGTAGCCAGAACTACAGGAGCATGCTACCATGCCTGGCTAGTTTTTTAAAATTTATTGTAGAGACGAGGGCTTACCAAGTTGCCCAGGCTGGTCTTGAACCTGCATGCTCATGCAATCCACTCACCTCGGCCTCCCAAAGTGCCGGGATT
This sequence comes from Tarsius wallacei, assembly GCA_963574415.1. NCBI lineage: Eukaryota > Metazoa > Chordata > Mammalia > Primates > Tarsiidae > Tarsius > Tarsius wallacei. Next base: position 5,348 of record CAUYQG010189799.1, on the reverse strand, counting down.
ACAGGCTGAGCCACCGAGCCTGGCCAGGCATATATTCTTTACCACCTAGATTTCATTCCTCACTGTGTTCTTAGGAAAATTACATAACCATCCTGAGCTCATTTTACCATCTCAAAATGAAGATGGTAATAGTATCTATCCCAAAGAATTATGGTAAATATCAGGTTGAGTCACCTGAAATGGCTGATATTTGATCATCTTTTGACCTATGAAAATGGCAATTTGAAATGGCTCAACATAATATTAAATAAACATTTAGTATTGTGCCGGACAAATACTAAGCACTCTGGAAATATTAGGTATAAAAGAATGCTAAGGAAATAAAGAGAGGACTAATTCAGAAATAGAAAAGGCATAATATGTGAATTTTGAAAGTCAGGTTTATTGAGGTATAATTTACATGCAGTACACAGTTCTATACATTTTGACAAACACATCTAACTGTGTGAGCACAGTCAAGATGTAGAACAGTCCTATCATCCCCCTAAAAATCCACTGTGCCCCCTTGTGGTCACCTCCTCGCCCAACCCACAGCACCAGGTAACCACTGATGTTTTCTCTGTCACATAGTATTGCCTTTCATATGATTTCCCCCTTAATTTAATTATCCAGACGTATGCATTTACCTATTTCCTGTGTGGACAGACACCTACCCCTCCAGAGGTAGATGGGAAACTTCCTTCCTCTGACTGACCACTGTTCAGTTACTTCAGGGAAAGCCCCTAGCTCTGGAGGATGAAGGATGCAGGGTTCCAGGGTATGTAGTGGGCAGCGGCTGGCATTTGCTGTGGCTTTATTCCATATGGGGTTCACAGCTCCATGTGAATTGGGGCAGGATATGCTCATGTTGCCATTTTGGCTCCTTTTCCCAGGATAATACAGTTTTGAACTCTATGATTTTGCTGTTGGTTAAAACATATACACTTGCTTGTCAGAGGTCTCATTAGCTAAGGACCAATTTAAATTCTAGATCTCCCAATAGTGTTTAATGAAGATCCCTTCTTGGTCCAGCTCTCCTTTAAAAAACATGCCCAAGCCGTGCATTATAGGTGAAGCCTGCTTTTCTTAAGGGCCAAGGCATTTTTAGCAGGATCTAGTTTGTGCTGCATATTCTTTGAGGTACATTTTTCTTGCCTCCTTGACACTTCTTCATTATGGTATTATTTCGCATGAATAATTTACCACAATATCTCATTTTTTTCAGACAAGTTTTTACTCTGTCACCCATGCTGGAGTGCAATGGTACGACCATAGCTTACTGCAGCCTCAAACTCCTGGATTCAAGGAATCCTCCTGCCTCAGCCTTCCAAGTAGCTGGGACTGCAGGTACACACCATTATGTCTGTCTAATTTTCAAATTTTGTTGTAAAGACTGAGTTTCACTATGTTGTCCAGGCTGGTCTCGAACTCTTGGCTTCAAGCAATCCTCTTGCCTAGGTCTCCCAAAATGCTGGGATTATGGGTATAAACCATCACACTAGGTCCTGACCTTTATAATCTTGAAATCCAACTGTCACTCCCTGTTACAAGTCCCCAGTGCTCCTCTATGGTTTACACGATGAAATCTGGATCCTTTGCCTTGCCAATAAGCCCTTCATCATCTGATCCCATCCAGATTTGAACACCACCATTCATAAGTTTGGTTTATTTGCTGCAGATAGAACCCAGTATCTAAGTAAAGAACCTGGAACTTCTGCAACATACATCACTAATTAGCTATAAAATAAATTTCAACAAATATCAAATTGTTGGTATCACAGACAGAGGCTGCATCACATAGTGGAAACGTTCTTGGACTTAGGAGCCCACCTGCCTTTGTTTGAATGCTGGCCACTCTTCTTTCTAGCTCTGTGACCTTAACTTCTCTGTGTCTCAGTTTCCTTATTCGTGAAGCTCAAAGGCTTTGGGGAGGAAAACTGTCCTTCCTCCATTATATCACACTCTCCCAGGCTTCTCTGCCTTTGCACTTGCTGTTTCTGCGAATGAATATGACTTCTCCTTACTTTCCATCTGGAATCTTCTGTTATCCTTGGAGTTTTAGAATCAAATCTTTGACTTCCTTGGGTAATGTCTGGTCTCCTTCTGCCTTTTTGAACAGACAAGGAATCTAGTTAGCAGCTTTTTGTTTGTTTGTTTGTTTTGTTTTTTTGTTTTTTTGAGTTGGAGTCTCACTCTGTTGCCCAGACTGGAGTGCAGTGGCCGCTCCTGGCCACCGCAGCCTTGACCTGCTGGGCTCCGGTGTTCCTTCCACCTCAGCCTTCCGAGTAGCTGGAACTACAGGCGTGCGCTACCACGCCCGGTTAATTTTTTGATTTATTGTAGAGATGAGGTCTCGCCAAGTTGCCCATGTGGGTCTCGAACCCGCGGGCTCAGGCAATCCACTCCCTTCAGCCTCCCAAGGCGCGGGATTACAGGCTGAGCCACCGAGCCCGGCCAGCAGCTTTGTTTTATGGAAGTTTTTGGGATCCCCATCTTTCCACTAATCTATAAGCTCCCTGAAGTGGGAATAGCATCTAACATGCAACGAGTACTTGTTGAATGCTTATTACGAACAAGGCATCATTCTATGCTTTTCATATATTAGTTCATTTATCTCCATAATAACTCAATGAGCTGATACTATTATTTGTCCTACTTTACAGATGAGAAGACTGAGCCACAGAAGTCTATGACATTTGCCTTAATTCACCCAGCTAGCAAGTGTTATGATAAAATTCAAACCTAAGGACTCTAGCTCCAGCATTCATGGTTTTTGTTTTGTTTTGTTTTGTCTGAGTTGGAGTCTCACTTTGTCATCCAGGCTAGAGTGCAGTGACATACTCATGGCCACCCCAGCGTCGACCTGCTGGCTCCGGTGATCCTTCCACCTCAGCCTTCCAAGTAACCGGAATTAAAGATGTGCGCTACCATACCCAGCTAATTTTTTATTTATTGTAGGGAAGAGGTCTTGCCAAGCTGCCTGGGCTGGTCTCGAACCGCGGGCTCAGGCAATCCACTCGCCTCAGCCTTCCAAAGTGCTGGGATTATAGGCTGAGCCACTGAGCCTGGCCGCATTCATGTTTTTAATCATTATGCTGTATCTGGAGTACAATTAACTAAATAGGAACTTTAGGCCAATGCTTCTCAACCTAATTTTGCCTATGAATCACCTAAGGATCTTGTAAAAATGCAGATTCTGAGTCAGTAGATCTGAGGTGGCGCTAAGATTCTGCCTTTCTAACAAGCTTCCAGCCAATACTGCTGGTCTATGGACCACACTTTGAGAAGCAAGGCCCTAGATTAGTGATTCAAAGTTCCGGGTTTCTTTGTTGTTGTTGTTTGTTTTGATTTCAGTACCTTTTACCCCTTAAATATTATTTACCAAGGACTCAGCTATTATTGAGGACACCAAAGAGCTTTTGTTTACATGGGTTATATCTGCCAATATTTACATAATAAAAATTAAAACTAAGAAATTACAGGCCTGGTGCAGTAGCTCACATCTGTAATCCCAGCACTTTGGGAGGCTGAGGTGAGAGAATTGCTTGAGCAGAGGAGTTTGAGACCAGCCTAGGCAACCCAGCAAGACCTTGTCTCAGAATAAATACATACATACATACATGCATACATAAAATTTAAAAATGAAAAAATAAGTAAATAAATAGAAATTTTAGCTGAGCGTGGTAGCTTATGCCTATAGTCCCAGCTAGTCGGGTGGCCAAGGCAAAGGATTACCTGAGCCCAGGAGGTTGAGGCTGCAGTGAGCTGTGATTGCATCACTGTACTCCAGCCTGAGCAACAGAGACCTTGACTCAAAAAAAATTATAAAAATATTTTAAATGCTTAACTGAGTCCATTACATGTTAATATAAATAACACAGTTAATGAAAAATATTTTTCTTTTTTTGAGTCAGCGTCTCACTTTGTCACTCAGGCTGGAGTGCAGTGGCACGCTCACGGCCACCCACCCCTGCGTCGACCTGCGCTGGCGATCCTTTTGCCTCAGCCTTCCAAGTAGCTGGAACTACAGGCGCGTGCTACCACGCCTGGCTAATTTTTTATTTATTGTAGAGACAAGTCTCGCCAAGCTGCCCAGGGTGGTCTCGAACGCTCGGGCTTAGGCAATCCACTCGCCTCAGCCTCCCAAGTTGCCGGGATTACATGCTGAGCCACCACATCCAACCATTTTTCAAAATAAAAAAAACTTGTGAGAAGAATGGCATTATTTCACATTTCTTAAACATCTAGTTTAGTAGAAGGTAAGTTCAGTCTCATATCTGCTTCTTCATTCAATCTGTTGTGATCTGACATGACATGAAGTCTCTGGAAACCTTCACCATATACCTAGGAGAGAAGTTTAGTCAAAAAGATGGATGACATCTTAATATTATTGTAAGAATAGTTTTCACCCTACAGACTCCTTGAAAAGATCTTAGAGGCTTCACCCAGATCACACTTTGAGAACCACTGCTTTAGAGCACTCTTAAGAATTCTAGAGTAATCTAAAAGTTGTTGTGTTTATGCCTGGTCTACTCAGGAAAGCATTTAGTAGGTTCATTGGTTGCTTGATCTGAATTTCCCTTTGAGCTCTCAAATGTTTCCTTAGAATATTTGCTTCTCCACTGAGTCTGTATTAAGTTGACTCTTCCTACTGTACATAAGGAGCTATATGCTCCTTGACAAACTTGTTTGTTGTCATTTCAGGGCTCAGCAGATATCATTGTGGAAATTCAAGCCTCCAGGTTCCTTCTCTGGAAACACATTGCCTGAGTAGACCAGGCATATGCTTAGAAATTCAGTCATAAGAGTAAGGTATTAAAAAAATAGACAAGAAAAGTGAATGTATAATATTTAGATATGTCAAAAGATATATAACAGTTTACATTTTATATTATAAAAGTTGTAGAACCATGTTTGAACAAAAACTTTATTTTTTTAAAAATTTATTTATTTATTATAAAGATGTGGGGTGCAATTCAGGGTTAGGTATACAAACATTGATCATGCAGCTACCCTTGTTGATGAGGTATGCCCCTCCCTCCTCTAGCAGTTTCCCTCAACTGCCAATTCCACTCCCCCTCCCCTGACAGTTTTCCACTACTGCAAATCACTTTCTTATAGTATTATAATTGTTCAAGGTCACCTTATGAGTAAGAACATATGGAACTCAGTTCTTTGTTTCTGTGATAAATCACTGAGTATGATAGACTCCAAATCTATCCAATCTGTTGCAAAGTTCATATATTTGTCCTTCTTTATGGCTGCATAATATTCCATTGTGTATATGTACCACTTTTTTTTTATCCAGTCCAGCTTCGATGGGCAACATGGTTGGTTCCATGTTTTTGCTATTGTGAATAGAGCTGCAA
>CAUYQG010189792.1:0-29664 GCA_963574415.1 Tarsius wallacei | reverse complement strand
AGAAGAATGATGTTGGTAATTTAATGGGTAATGCGTTGAATCTGTATATTGCCTTTGGTAAGATGGACATTTTAACAATATTGATTGTTCCTACTCATGAACATGGAGTATTTTTCCATTTGTTTGTGTCTTCTTGGATTTTCAGAAATTATAATTGAACACGTTAGTTCATGTGTATTATTTTTCTTGGATAACTGAATACATAAGATTTAATGTTATTAGAAAGTTTTCAGATTAATAGTGACATTCAAGAATTGTGGCAAGCTCATTTCTCTTCTGCCTTAGTGCCAGAACTATACATCTCTAACAATCACTAGATTTATGCTAATATTGTAAAATATTTTATTAAAATTGTTTTCCAGTTTTAAGTGAGATTGATGAAATATCATAATCAAAAGCAGCAAGTTTGTTTCTAGTAGTCAGCAGGCTAAACATGTTGAGGTTTTCCAAGTGCGATGGCTCACACCTATAATCCCAACACTTTGGGAAGTGGAGGCAAGAGGATTGCCCGAAGCCAGGGTTTTGAGACTAGCCTGGGCAACTTGGAGAGACCACATCTGTACAATAAATCCAAAACGGTGGCTTGCAACTGTAGTTCCAGCTAATTGGAAGGCTGAGGTGGAAGGATCACCTGAGCCCAGTATGTTGAGGCTGTGGTGGCCATGAGTGTGCCACTGTACTCTAGCCTGAGTGACAGAGTGAGACTCCAGCTCAAAGAAAAAGAAAAAAATGTTGAGGTTTTATTAATACACTTGAAAAACTAAGTAGTACTAGCTTTGAAGTAATACGGTCTATAACCTTCTACCTAGAACACCATTTCCCTTAAACTTCTTCAGCTGTATATACTTTTTTTTTTGAGTCAGAGTCTCACTCTGTCACCCAGGCTGGAGTACAGTGGCACAATCATGGCTACCGCAGTCTCCACCTTATGGGCTCAGGTGATCCTTCCGCCTCAGCCTTCCAAGTAGCTGGAACTACAGGCGTGCGCCACCACACCCAGCTAATTTTTTTGATTTACTGTAGAGATGAGGTCTTGCCAAGTTACCCAAGGTGGTCTCGAATTCCTGGGCTCTGGGAATCTTCTTGCCTTCGCCTCCCAAATTGCTGGGATTACAGGCATGAGCCACTGCGCCTGGCTGTATACATACTTGTTCTCACTGCCCATACACAAGGACACCCACTGGCTGGCTTGGTGTTCCCCACACCCCTTTCTCTACTTTCACATTTTCCTGTACTTTGAAGACAAGAATTGTGTCTTTTTTTTTTTTTTTTTAAATTGGAGTCTCAGTGTATCACCCAGACTGGAGGGCAGTGGCATGCTCCCAGCCTCGACCTGATGGACTCAGGCAGTCCTTCCGCCTCAGTCTTCCAAGTAGCTGGAACTACAGGCACGTGCCACCATGCCTGGCTAATTTTTTGATTTATTGTAGAGATGAGGTCTCACCAAGTTGCCCAGGCTGGTCTCAAATCCATGGGCTCAGGCAATCCTCTCACCTCGGCCTCCCAAGATGCTGGGATTATAGGTGTGAGCCTCTGTGCCCAGCCGAATTGTGTCTTATGTCCCCAGCACTAAGCACCTTGTCTGTAACATAGCACTCTTTTGATAAATATGCCTCTAATCAATTTAGAATCAGTGATTCTTAGTGGTTACTTTTGTATCATTTGGATTTGACATCTAATGAAAAAATAGTAAGTTCTTTCCAGAGTTATTTTGAAAGCCCCAATATGTTATGTCGGATGGTAGCTATTTTGCAATAGAAAATAGGTGTGCTCTCTTGCTCAATATGTGATTTTTTGCTAAGAACAGGCTCTACTCAAAGTGGTAGCAACACTCAAAATATTAAACCAAGCTAAATATGAGTTCATGTCACTCTTCCCTTCTCTGTGATTCCTTATCTCTTTGTGTTGGCAGTACCTTGTGTCATTCCTTGACTCTGTATATATAATAGATCTGTTCCTTTTTTTTTTTTTTTGAGTTGGAGTCTCACTCTGTTGCCCAGACTGGAGTGCCGTGGCCGCTCCTGGCTACCGAATCCTCGACTTGCTGGGCTCCGGCGATCCTTCCGCCTCAGCCTTCCAAGTAGCTGGAACTACAAGCACGCGCTCCCACGCCCGGCTAAGTTTTTTATTTATTGTGGAGATGAGGTCTTTCCAAGTTGCCCAGGCGGGTCTCGAACCCGCGGGCTCAGGCAATCCACTCACCTCAGCCTCCCAAAGCACAGGATTACAGGCTGAACCACCGAGCTGGCTCCTTCCTTTTTTAAGACCAAGAATGTTAACTACTTAGGAGGCAGCATGGTATTTTTCACCTAAGTCTTAAATATATTATTTTTAAAGTTGCTGTTTTATAGTAGTTGTTGATTGAGTGATTGAGTCAGGGCTCAGACTAGAGTGTGGTAGCATAATCACGGCTCACTGCAGCCTTGACCTCCTGGGTTCAAGCAGTCCTTCCATCTTGGCCTCCCAAAGTGCTGGGAGTACGGAGGCAAGCCATTGCATCCAGCACAAAAGTTTTAAATTTTGATGAGGTTCAGTTTATCTACCTTTTTTATTTTTTGGCTCGTGCTTTTTCTAAGAAATGTTTACCTCATCCAAGGTCACGAAGATCTACTCTTATGTTACATTTTGAGTCAGTTTTGTACATGGTATAAGGGTCCAGTTTTATTCTTTTGCTTGTGTATGTTCATTTGACTCAACACCATTTGTTCAAAAGACTATCCTTCCTCCATTGAATTACTTTTACATCTTTGTCAAAGATTAAGTTGTCTTTTCACCCTTGTTGAAAAAGCAGTTGACTGTCAGTATAAGGTTTCATTTATGGAATCTCAATTGTATTCCGTTGATCTATATATTTATCCTTTTGCCAGTACATTATCTGGACGACTGCAGCTTTGTGGTAAATGTGGTTTTGAAAATGGGAAATGTGCTGGGTACAGTGGCTCATGATTATAATCCCAACACTTCTGGGAGGCGGAGATGAGAGGATTGCCTGAGCTCACAGGTTTGAGACCTGCCTGGGCAATTTGGTGAGACCTTGTCTCTAAAATAAATTTTTGAAAAATTGACTGGACGTGGTTGTGCGTTCCTGTAGTTCCAGCTACTTGGAAGGCTGAGGTGGAAGGATCACCTGAGCCTAGCAGGTCGAGGCTGCACTGGCCGTGAGAGTGCCACTGCACTCCAGCCTGGGCGACAGAGTAAGACTCAAACTCAAAAAAAAAGAAAAAAAGAAAAGAAAATGGGAATGAAATGTGAATTCCTGAACTTTCTTTTTCATTTTCAATACTGTTTTGACTTCTCAGAGTTCCTTGCATTTTCATGTGGATTTTAGGGTCAGGTTGTCAATTTTGCATAGCAGCTAGCTGGAATTTTGATGTTGATTGTGTTGAATCTGTAGACCAAACTGGGAAATATTGACATCTAAACAATATTATGTTCCAATTTATGAACATGGGACGTCTTTTCATTTATATAGTTATTTTAATTTCTTTCAGTTTTGTAGTTTTCAATGTACAGTTATTTTTTCGATGTCTTAAATGGAATTTTTAAATTTTACTTTTAGGATTTTTGTTGTTAGTGTATAGAAATACAATTGAATTTTGTATGTTGATACTGAATTCTGCAACCCTGCTGAACTCATTAGTTCTAGTTGTTATTTTGGTAGATATCTTAGGATTTTCTGTATTCAAGATCATGTCATCAGTGAATAGGAATAGTTTTTTATTTCATCTATTTCAGTCTGAATGCCTTTTATTTCTTATTTTGCCTTATTGCCTTCACTAGACATTCTAGTACAATGTTGAGTGGAAGTTGTGAGAACAGACATCTTTTTCTTCTTCCTGATCTTAGAGAAAAACATTCTGTCTTTCACAGTTAAGTATGGTGCTAGATGTTGGTGTTTTTGTAGCTGTCTTTCATTGGGTTGAGGAAGTTCCCCTTATTTCTAGTTTGTTGAAAATTTTTATCACGAAGAAGTGTTGGGTTTTGTGAAATTTTTCCTGTATCAATTGAGATGATCATGTGTTTTTGTTCTTTATCCTATTACTGGGTGTATTATATTGATTTTGTATGCTAAACCAACCTTGCATTCTTGGGATAAATCCCACTTGGTCATGATTTATAATTCTTTTTTTGTCTGGATTTAATTTTTTTGAGTTGGAGTCTCCCTCTGTTGCCCAGGCTGGAGTGCAGTGGCACACTCATGGCCACTGCAGCATCGACCTGTTGAGTTTAGGTGATCCTTCCGCCTCAGCCTTCTAACTAGCTGGAACTACTGCTGCATGCCACCACATCCGGCTAGGTTTTGTGATTTATTGTAGAGACAAGGTCTTACCAAGTTGCCCAGGCTGGTCTCGAAACCCCCGGACTCAGGCAGTCATCTTGCCTCGGCCTTCCAAAGTGCTGGAATTACAGACTTGAGCCACCATACCCGGCACTGCTGTTGATTTCTAATTTCATTCTATTGTAGTCAGGTAACATACTTTGTAAGATTTCAATGCTTTCAAATTTGTTGAGGCTTGCCTTATAACCTGACACATGCTTTATCTTGGAAAATGTTCCATGTATACTTGAGAGGACTTTGTTTTCTACTGTAATTGGATGAAGTGTTCGATAAATATGTTTTACTTTAGGTCTAGTTGGTTTATACTGTTGTTTGAGTCTTCTCTTTCCTTGTTGATCTTTTGCCATGTTCTATCTGCTATTAAAAGTGAGCTTAAGTCACCCAGTCTGGTATTTTGTTATGACAGCCTTAGCTGATCAAATGCTTAAATTTATATTAAACTAGGGTCAAAGTGGAATTAAGGCATATAAAACCACAAACACACATAATCTGAAGTGGGTATATGTCATTACTGTGGAATACCTCCCATAAATTTCTACATGAATTAATAAATCAAATCACAGAGTCCCTATACAATAAATAAAAAAATTAGCCAGGCGTGGTCTAAAAAAATATAACCTTGGCCGGGCACAGTGGCTGAAGCTTGTAATCCCAGCACTTTGGGAGGCCATAGTGAGGGGATTGCCTGAGTCCATGGGTTCAAGAACAACCCGGGCAACTTGGCGAGACCTCATCTCTACAATAAATCGCAAAATTAGCCAGGCGTAGTAGCATGTGCCTGTAGTTCTGGCTACTTGGAAGACTGAGGTGGAAGGATCGACTGAGCCCAGCGGATTGACGCTTGGGTGGCTGTGAATGTGTCACTGCACTCCAGCCTGGGCAACGAGTGAGATTCCAACTCAAAAAAATAAATAAATAACTCCAGCCTGGGTGACAGAATGAGACTCCAACTCATAAGTAGATAAATACATAACTACATAAATATTAATTTTAAAATGTAGCCTTTATTCTTAAAAAATGTCAAAGTAATAAAAGTCAAGGAGACTAGACAGATATGAAAACCAAATGCGACATGGGATGCACACCAGTTTATTGGATTAGGGTCCCACTCTTATGACCTTGTTTAACTTTATAGTCATATTGAGATTTAGGGTTTCAATATATGAATTTGTGGGGATGGATGCAATTCAGTTCATAACACTGATGATGATGAGGGTCTTTTTTTTTCTTTCTCCAAGGAGACTCTTAGTTTTTATAACTTCTAGGGACATTTGATGATTTTATATATGATTTGACCTATTAACTCCATGGAAATTAATGATAGATATTTCATAGTAAAGACATATACCTGCTTCAGAATCAGCTAAGTGATTTTTTGTTGTTTTTATGTGCCTTAATTCTACTTTAATCCTAGGTTAATAAATGTAAGCATTTCACAAGTATGCAATTTTAAGACTAGCCTAATTTTTTTCTTCTTTGAGTTCCATCAAGTTCCTTAGGTAAAATGGGCTTCTTAGTACTTATGAATTAAATGTACTTCTGAAAAGAGTTAACTTTAAAAACGGATTTTCTTCCACACATTAGGATTCTAAACCTACTTAATTCACCACCTCCACTCTCCACCCCCCTTTTCCATTATCTTCTATGCCTGATTACCTTCCTGTTTTTTGTCTTATTTTCATCCCAGTTTAGTTATGAATCTAAAATAGAAGCATTAAATTTCTTTAGATAGCATAGATATAAGATTGAAATTAATTTTCTTCTATGTGCTTTTACCATTTCTGTTTTTTTTTTTTTTTAGAAGGTCTTTTCTTTTATTAGGGCAAAAGATGATTTCCAGTGGAATACTTTTATTATTTTATTTTGTAATGTTTAAATTATGGAGTAGATTGTGAAGGTATTTAGGTAGGTGTTAGCCAATTTGAGGTTCACTTTGCTTTGTTACAAATTAGCATGGGTAAGAACTGAAGGAAAGTCTGGCAGTTACCCTATTAATAGTTGAAACTTTGCATGGATTATTTTTCCATTTAACAGTATTTACTTTGTGTTAGGTACCAGTTTCTGGAGATAAATAGACAGGGTCCATGCCCCGTGGAGCTTAGTCTACTGGGAGACAAACATAAAATAAGTCACAAATAAATATAAAGTTAGAGTTGTGAGTAGTGCTATGAAGGAGATCAAGATGGTAAGAATATATAATAACTGGAGGTAGCCAGACATGGTGGCTCATACTTGTAATCCTAGTACTTTGGGAGGTCAAGGTGGGAGGATTGCTTGAGCCCAGGAGTTCAGTACCAACCTGGGCAACATAAAGAGACTTCATCTCTACAAAAAATAAACTGAAAAAAAATTGGCCAGGTATGGTGATATGCTCCTGGAATCCCAGCTTCTTGGGAGGCTGAGGCTGAAGAATCACTTGAGCCCAAGAGGTTGAGGCTGTGGTGAGCCATGATTGTGCCTCTGTACTCCAGCTTGGACGACAGGGTGAGATCCCAGCCCCAAAAAATGAAGTAACTGGAGGAATTTGACCTAGTGTAGAAGTTTTGGGAAGCCTTCCCTGAAATAATTAAGGATGCATAGGAGTTAAGTAGGTTAAAGAGGTCAAAAAGAGGAATTCAGGAATAATGGCATAAAGTAACCATTAATTGTTTTATTCTTATTTTTAATTTTTTAAAAGTAGATTTTATTGAGATGACAGAAAAGCTCCCACAGTGGGAGGGGACCCCAGGGGGTTGCCCTAAAGTAACCATTTATTATGCCCATAGATTCTGTGGAGAAGCTGAGTACAATGGCTCAGCCTGTAATCCCAGCACTTTGGGGGGCAGAGGTGAGAAGATTCTGAGCCCAGGGGTTCGAGACCAGCCTGGGCAACTTGGCAAGACCTCATCTCTACAAAAAAAAAAAAAATGAGCTAGGCGTGGTGGCGTGTGCCTGTAGTTCCAGCTCTTGGAAGACTGAGGGGGAAGGATTGCCTGAGCCCAGCACATTGAGGCTGCAGTGACTTTGAGCATGCCGCTGCAGTCCAGTCTGGGTGACAGAGTGAGACTCCTACTCAAAAAAATACAAATAAAAAAAGATTCTGTGGAGAAGGGATTTAGGTAGCAGTTTATCTCTGTTTCATGATGCCTAGGGCCTCAGCTAGAAGACTCAAGTTGGAGATGACATGATAACTGGAGGACGGACTCATCTGAAGGCTCCTTCACTGACCTTCAGCAGCTGGCTGGCCAGTGAGACAGTAGTGAGACTGCTAGCCAGAACACCCACATGTGCCCTCTCCATGTAGCCTGGGTTCCCTATGACGTGGTGTCTTTGTTCCAGAAATGAGTATCTCGAGAGAGAGCCAGGGCTGTATTGCCATTCATGAACCTAGGCTTGGACGTCATACAGTGTTTGTTTTGCTATATACTGTTCATCAGGGCAGGCCCACACACGTTCTCACCCTGGTTCAGGGCCAGGGGAGGTAAATGCCACATTTTGATGAAGAGTGGCAAGGCTCTGGAAGAGCATGTGGCACCAGAAATGTTGGCTTTTGGGAAAATAGTCTGATATGGGGAGTATTATGCCTCAAGAAGCTGAAACTTGGAGAATCTGGAGTGCAGAAAGCTGGAGAGAGAGAGTTAAGGGATAGACCATTCAGGCCTTGTACATTTAAAAATGATTTTGGGTATCTTAAGAAAGAAGGAAAGCCATGAAGGTGTTTTAAGGTTAACACCAGATTTGTGCTTTATAAAGATCAGTGTAGAGAGCAGATATGTGTATGAGGTAGAAGGAGACCATTTAGGAAGCTAGCGAAATAATCTAGGCAGTTTGGGCTAGGAGGTGGTTGTGGGTATGGGAAAAAGACAAGGAACTTGAGGGACATTTAGGAAATCTGATCATCAGGTCTTGGGGATAGAGATGGGAGAACAATGTGTTAAGAATGCTTTCCTGGTTTCTGGCTATACCAGCAGGTGAATCTGATACCATTCGCTGGGATGGAGAACACAAGAAGTAGACCAGGATTGAGGAGAAATAATCAAGAATTTGGTTTGGGGCACATATTGAATTAGAGAAGATATCAAGGAGGCAGTTGTGTATCTGAAACTCAGAGAAGAGGTCCAAGCTGGAGATAGAGATTTATGAGTCACAGATAGGAGGTAACTGAGATTTAGAGTGTGGATGAGGCACCCAGGTAGATAGAATGCAACAAAAAGAAAAGAGGGCCTGGCACTGAAGTTTGAGGAGCTCAAATATTTGCTGACTAGGAAGAGGAAGGTGTTCTAGAAGAGGAGACAGACTAGGAACAGTCAGACCCATAGGAGGAGAACAGGGAGTATGATATTCTAGGCGGTAGGGTAGAGAATCTGGCATTTCAGGATCAGGGAGAGTACTCCCGAGAAGTCAGATACTCCTGAGAAGTGAGGTAAGGGCTGAAACATGACCATTGGACTTCATGATGTCAAGTTCAATGGTGACCTCAGTAATAGTCACTATGGGAAAGCAGCGACTTTGGAACCCAGATCTGGGTATTATCAGGAGTGAGTCAGTGGTGCAGAGATGGAGATGGCAAATATAGACATACCTCTTTGAAGAGATTTGTTGCCTCAGTGAGAAAAGATAAGTGAGGACAGGATGGCTGTTGATAACAGTAGGTTTGATATTCTATCATGAGAAATGGAGAGTTCATTTTTTAAGAAAAACATGAGGTCACCTGAGAGTGTGAGTAGGGATGCCAGAATGACAAAAGTTAGGCGTATTTAATGTATTATTGGTGAAGGATGTGAGTGTGAGAAAGGTGGAATCTACATTATCGTGTTAATAGCTATGTAAGCGTCTGCTCTGTGTTAAATACTAAATTTTTAGAGTAGTCACTAATTAGTTTATTTGCTTTTTATCTTAATTCTTTTTTGTCAGAAGAATGATGAAAATGGAAACTGCTCAGGGGAAGGAATTGAATTCCCTACAACAAATTTATATGAACTGGAAAGCCGTGTTTTGACTGATCATTGGTCCATCCCTTACAAGCGAGAAGAATCACTAGGCAAATGCCTGTTGGCTTCTACGTACCTAGCAAGACTTGGTAAGTTTCAGGCCTCAGAACACAATAGGAAGCCTGAGTTTAACCTTAGCTCTTGTCATTGCCTGGCCATGTAATCTGGGCAGGTAATTTGTTGTCTTAGTTTATCCCCTGTGGAACAAAAGCTTTCAACTAAATCTACTTTTTTCTTCTAGCTTCAGTAGAGTATATTATTTAAAATATAATTGAGAAGCTTTATGGAAGTTAATTTTAACTTCCCACAGAAGTTTGGAACACTTTGAATAAGGGCTTAATTCGGCAGCTTTTTTTTTTTAAGAGAAGAAAGTAATATTTAATAAACTTTGTATGCTTATTAAGTGCCTGGTACTGTTTTAAGTGCTTTACAAATATGAAGCTAATAGAGTAATAAAGTATTAATAGGTTAGAAGAATGGATGTCAATAAGGAAACATCTATACTCTAAGAGAGAAAATAATTTGTTTTTCATATTGAACTCAGGAATAACATGAATAAGACTACTGTCTTACAGAGTGTTTTTCTTATTCAGAGTATGCATAGTCTACTACCATGGTTAAATATGAGACACATCAAAAAGAAATATTTTGACTAGGGTTAGATTTACTCCCCAAAGGCTTTTATGTTGCATTTCTGACTAGTTTCTCAATAACAGCATTTATTGAGCACCTGTTGGGATCTAAGTACTGTGCTAGGCAATAGGTCTGCAAAATAGAAAATGTATTTAGTATTCCCAATGATAAGTAAAATCCATTATTGAGTTTAAAAAAGACACGCATTTCTTCCAAAGGATGATTTTACAGTGGATTCATTCACTCACTTAACAGGTATTTATCACTTACTGTGTGAATTGTGACAGACACAATTCTGTGTATCTTATTACACAGTTAATTTGCTTCAGGGAAGAAGAACGATTCTGGCATTTATTGAAAATATTTGTGTTTTTATAGAGCTGTTTAGGAAAACAGTAATGGCTTAGTAAGTAATTGCTTTTGGTGTTTTATTAGTTGTTTAATCAGTTCATTGAATAATTATTCTGACATGGAAACATAAGTTCAGCCATTTCAGTTCTAATTAATATTTATTCAATCTAATGCTGTGATTGTTTCTCAGTATATTCAACTTCTAATAACCCCTTAAGAATCAAAGTTTTTATAATAGATAGTTTCATTATGTATGAATTTAGAATGGTGTATGATTTCTACAAACTACCTAAGTTCTGAATAAGTTACATTCTTTCATTTATTTTACTAAGGTCTTTCTGAGTCTGATGAGAATTGTAAAAGATTTATGGATAGGTGTATGCCTGAAGCATTTAAAAAGGTAAGAAAGATATGCTAATGTGATTTTGTGTGTGTGTGTGTGTTTCTGTGTGTGTAGAGGTGAAGGTAGACAAGCTTCTTGTTTTAGTTTTTTGTTTAAGACTCTTGTTTAACTGAGGAGTCCTCAAATATGAAAAAGCATGGCTCTGAATTTGAAGCTTATGACAGATTTATTTCTTGTATGTTTAATTGTTTATATATGTCCTTGGTTGAAGATAACTTTTACTTCCTATTATTTAATTGCTAAAAAATAGGTTAAGACTTAATTATACTAGGAAATTACACATTATTAGTAAACTAATAATTGTGGCAATTAGAAAGATAGTATTTATTTATCAAAATATCAGCCACTTTATACTTACTGTTTCACTGAGATAGAAGCAGACATTTTAAACTACTGAAAGATTGATTCGATCAGGCACTCTTACTGGTAAAATGGCATGCGTATGGCAGCATCTCTGTCAGAGCCAGAGAGGTATGCTTGCTCCCTTTCCTATATTCTCTTAGAAAGTAATTTTTCTTAACAGCGGGAATAGGACATCCCAGGAATTGTGTTTTTAAAAGCACATTGACTCAGCATGATTCCCTTTTCAGCACAAGTCTTGAATGCTCACAAGTACAGGGACTGTGTCTGTCATAGACACTACTGTTTTCCCCAGCATATAATCAAGTGTCTAGCTCATAGAAAGAGCTCAGTAAATGTTGAATGAATTGAGTGAGTCTCTTGCTGTCTTAACTTCTGGATTTTGACATCTATTTTTGTCCCATATGCAAGTAAGTCACCAGAACTACAGATGGGTGAAGTTTGTATTTATCTTCTTAAAATACAGTAAAATAACTGTCCGTTTGCAAACAGTTATTCCCAGCTACATTTTGGTAGCCAGAATCTCTCTTGATTCAAGACTTTAAAAATTTGGAAATAAATTGGCTTCATCTTTGAAAAAAGGAAAACATCTTTTTTGGTTGTCATTTGAGCAGCAGAGGTTGCATGAAATCAAGATTTAGCTTCATTTTAGATTAATTGATGTGCCAGTTTGTACCTTAAATAATTTTATACTTTTAAAAATTCTTTGGAGAATTATAGTAATTTTTTTTAAATAGCAAAATTTTTGTAATGTGACATTATGTCTCATTATTATATATACATGAACTTACAGTGAAGGACAATACAAGTTTATTCAGTCATAGAAAAGGACTTACTAGTCTAAGGAAAGGCCCTTGAGGTTGACGACACCCAGATCCAGAAAGGCCTGATCAAGTCAGTTTGTCATCACATTGCATATTTGAATTATTATACTCTAACTCTGTACAGAGATGCTTCAGAGAACTGTTTTTTATTATGCTCTCAGCTATTAGTAATAGTATAATAAATGATCACATGGTTGTTTTTCTGTAAAATTATTAGTACAAAGGTACCCTACAATATGTTACTCAGTTTTGCTAATGTAAAAATGTTAAATTCTCTTATAGTTGAGAGCTATTAAAAAGATTCTCCTTCCCAGCAATTAGACATACCTTCTTTTATGACATCAGAAGAGCTATAGAGTGCTGTGTGCCTTTAGGCTTGGCTGCCCAAAACTCAGTAGGATTTAATATAATTGGTACTACTTCCCTAGCTGTGTTTCCTGGTATGATGACCGACCCTTTCCCCTGGCTTTCCTCACAAGCTGCTTCAAAACCTTTTAGAAGTAAAGGTATGAATAATAACTGGTTGTGTGAATAAGGTGCCCGAGAGGAGCTTTGTTGTCATTTCTATATTCTTCACCTTCACCCCAGACCTGGATTCTTTACAATATATTCAGGCAGGGAAAATAATTTACATTTGGCTGTAGTGCATGATTATGCTTAAACTTTGTGCCCATCTTCCTCACACAAGCTACTGCCTATCTTTCCCCATCTCTTCTAGAGTAGATAGGATTGCATTTTCTTTTCTTTTCTTTTTTCTTTTTTTTTAAAATTTCTCAGTGGAGTCTCACTCTGTTGCCCAGGCTGGAGTGCAGTGGCACATTCACGGCCACCCCAGCATCAACCTTCTGGGCTCCGGTGATCCTTCTACCTCAGCCTTCCAAGTTGCCGGAATTACAGGCGCATGCTACCATGCCCAACTCATTTTTTATTTATTGTAGAGACGAGGTCTTGCCAAGTTGCCCGGGCTGGTCTCAAACCTGTGGGCTTAGGCAGTCCACTAGCCTTGGCCTCCCAAAGTGCTAGGATTACAGAGTGAGTCACCGAGCCCAGCCTGGAATTGCATATTCAAAGTGAAAAATGAACAAATGAGATGGTGCCAGAGGGAGTGATGCTTAATCCACATACATTTTTATTTGTTAATTATATGAAACTTCTTAAATGTTAATCTCTGCCTTGCTTTACTTTATTACTTAATTTTTAAGTATAGGAGGAATATATTGTTAGGCAAGAAAATTCTTGCAAAAAAATAGTATCTCATTGGTTTATATAAAATCAGTCTTAATGGTTTTTGCTCATTTAAACAAATAGTATGGCTAATTAGTAGAAAATCTGTAACTGAGGCTTTTTTCTGCAGCTGTAGAAGTTTGGGCTCTTTCAGACTGTTCTTTTTAAGGTTTTCAATGTGGCCAAGATGAAATTTTTATTGCACAGTATTTTCCCTTTAAAGGGAAATCTTGCAAAAACATGAAACCACTATACCAACTTAAGTGAAATCCTTTGATTTCTCATTCCCTGTCCTGGCAGTTGTTGCTGAATTAGACTTCCCCAGAGACTAGAAGCCTGAGGATAGAGAGAATCCAGTTTCTCTGTTTAGATTTTTAATGAATCCAAGAAGTTGCCTAATTATAAGATATACCTTTTTTTAATATTTGATGTTTATGTTTAAGAAAAATAGCTGCAAACAAACAGTGCTGTAATATCTAGAGCTAATTTAGATTTGCTTATATTACTTTTGTACATACCAAAAAGGAAAATATAAGCAAAATAAATTGGTACAGTATTTCTAAAATTTTTTTACCTTCAGAGAGTCCTTCTGTCACCCAGTCAAAAGTGAAAAAATGTCATCCCATTTCTGAGGTGTTAAAAAATGTGAAAAGAATATATATGTTAGAATCCATGAAATATAGTATACATTTTTTAGGTTCCAGAAATATTGATTAATGGACAGCCATCCATCAAGATATGTTAATATGCCTTACCATTTGCAAAATGGTTTCATGTTTGTTATATATATTTTTTAACTAAAAGAAATTTTTTTGTGGAGACGAGGTCTTGGTATATTGTGTAAGCTGGTCTTCAGCTCCTGGGCTCAAGCAGTCCTCCCACCTCTGCCTCCCAAAGTGCTGGGATTACAGACATAAGCCACCTTTTGATCCTTGTAACATCTGTTTGAAGTGGGTAGGAATTTTGCCTCTTTAGAGATGAGTGAACTGAGCCTTTGAGAACTCAGATAAATTTGTTCAAGGCCACACAGCTAGAAAACAGTAGCATCAGAATTTATCTCAGGTTTTTTACTTGCCTTACACCACTTGACCTCCCCAAGTAATAATGAAAAGTAGAACAAAGAAAAATTTTCTTTTAAACAGACTTCTTTAATGTAAGAGAATTAAAATTCAAAAACAGAAGTCTGTGTTGATTTTGAAATAAATGAATAAATAGATGTACTGTAGCTGTGGATCTTTTAAAAGCAAGTCATCTGCATAAAAAAGTATTTTGGTCATAATCTCTTGCCCATTTGAGACTGACCTGATAAACTGTAGATTTATTTTCTTCTTTCAGTTTAGACTCTAGAATGCCCTTTATGTTTTTGTAGCTCCTGACATCAAGTGCTGTTCACAAGTGGGGTACTGAAATTCATGAAGGAATCTACAACATGTTGATGCTCTTAATAGAACTGGTTGCAGAGAGAATAAAACAAGATCCAATTCCCATTGGTCTTCTGGGTGTGCTTACAATGGTATAGTATCTCTAAAATGAAGTACTTTGTCAAAGTTTTAATTTTGTTTAAAATACTTGCTGTTCTCTGACTTGGAATTAATAATGAGTGATAATGATTTTATCATTAATGATACTATCTTCGCTGTTAGGTTCTTGGTTTTTCTTTTTAAAACAAAGCAACCATCCTTTGTTTTCTTGTTTGAAAGAAGTATCTTTCTAATTTTAATAGATTTTTCAGCTTGTAGAATGATTGAATGCATTGCTCTTATCTCTGCCTGATTGTTTGCATCTTAAGTGCTTTTTTTTTTTTGGAGTGCGAGTCTCACTCTATCACCCAGTTCAGTGACATGATCTAGCTTACTACAGCCTTGACATTCTGGACTCAGGTGATTGTCCAGCCTCAGCCTCTCAAGTAGCTGAGACTACAGGTACACATCCTCATGCCCAGCTAATTTTTTAATTTTTTTGTAGAGACAAGGTCTCACTATGTTGTCTAGGCTAGTTGAAACTCCTGGGAGCAAGCAATCCTCTTGCTTGGACTCTCCAAAGTGCTGGGATTAGAGGAATGAGCTACCGCGCCTGGCCTTAAATACTACTTGTATAGTCTGGTTTCTGGTCTATCCCACTTGGCAGGTAACAGTAGCTGCATGAAAACGGGACTGTCCTGTTTTCCCTTCCTGACTTCTGTCTTTGCTGCCTCTCTGCTCAGCTCTACTGGTGGCAGCCCTGGCACGTCGGGAGCATTAGCATCACCTTTCCTTGAGTCAGACCTCTCATCCTTCTATCCCTCCCCCTCCTTTCCAATGAAGACCCAACAGGACAGGAGATCACCACATTAGTTCTTTGCTCCTCTGCACTAAGGCATATGTTTTGTTGGTATTCTTGAAAGATACCATTAATAAAGGAGTCCAAGGCTATATTTTTATCTTCTTTTCTAATGCTAATATGTGTTGCTATAGAAATAGATAATAATGTTTTTCTGTTCTCTTTGAATCCAGGCTTTCAATCCTGATAATGAATACCATTTTAAAAACAGAATGAAAGTGTCTCAGAGGAATTGGGCAGAAGTATTTGGAGAGGGAAATATGTTTGCTGTTTCACCTGTATCTACTTTCCAAAAGGTAAACATAGTTTTGTTTCATCTTTTTGTAGAGAAATATATTGAAAAAGAAGATTTTTGTGTGTGTGCTATAAAAATGACAACTAACATGGAAGGACTAAAACAATCTGTGGAAATGAATATTCCATATAGAATTGCCACAAATTTTTTTCAGATATTGCATATTTTTTTTATAGTTATTAACTAATATGAAGAATTTTGTACATTTGAAATGGAATTTAGAGAAATGAGAAATAACTTTAGTGTCCTCTGTGTGTTAGATTATCAGGACCCCAGTTTAGTCAGTGGCCTAGTTTCTTAGAGGTATAAGAGAGTCTAGAACATTTGAAGTGATTTGCAATGGCTAATTGTACCTAGAAAAAATGATGTAGTAGTTAGTCTCATATGTAATTTTCTTTTAAACTTCATAAGTATTAAAACTTTTGCTTTTTCAGGCCCCAAAACCAATATATTTATTTTATATTGAAAAATCCATACTCTGTTAATAACACTATACCTACAAGGAGTACATCATGTAAACAATCCTTGTGTTCACTGTTTGGCTTTTGAGAAACAGCTGAAAGAAATCAAGTTTAATCTATGAAAATCTTGTTCATTGTTTTAGTAGAAGCAGAGGTTTAGATCAACAATCATTTATTTAACATTTACTATGTGTCTGGCATTATTATAGGTTTTGGAGATATAAATAGTCCTTGTCTTTAGTATAAAGAGTAATAAGATGTGGTTCCTAACTTACATAATAGTATAGTGGAGGAAATTTGAAAACAAAGAATTACAGCATGATAAATAGTAGATGCAATTATAATAATATTGACTAGGCATAGAGAGAGGAGGGAGTGGCTATTGCTACCGTTCAGGTAATACTCCAGAGAGGTGTGAGAGCTGAGCAGGAAGGGCAGTTAGTGTGTGCTTTGGGATTTCATCCCCACAGCCCCCTTTTGAGTTAGGCCCTATTGTTACCCCTGTTTCATAGATGAGAAACTGAGCACCAGTCAGAAGTGAAGTACTTGTCCATGTCCACATACCTAGTTACAGAAAGAACCCAGGCAGGCCAGCTCCAGAGTCTGCATTCTTTAACCATACGCAGTCCTGCCAACCAAAATGCTAAAATCTTCTCTTGGGACATGTTGTGAGGATGAAATGACAAATATACATAAAAACACTGAACGTGAGGATTTTCTATAGTAAGTACCCGCCAGGTGCTCATTCTCTTCCCTCCAGTTACATATGCAACCACTAAGGCCCAGAAATGCTGTCTTTGTATTTCCCCTCATTACCATGAAGGAATTCTGTCTCCTACAAAGGCTCTAGATCCCCTCCCTCTCCTGCCTTCTCTAGCATATTACTCCTTAGGTTTTCTGTTTTTTTCTTTGATAGCTTCATCTTTTTCTCACTACTGGATTATCACTTTTGTAGGCAGCATGTTCTGGTATCTCCCATCTTTAAATATTCAGCCTGGAATACCACTTTCCTTTCTAGCTTCAGCATGGTCCTCTGCTCTCCTTCACAACCATACCTTTTGCAGATTCCATGTCCTCTCTCCCAGTTATTCTTTTAGTGGTTACCCTCAAATTTTTAACTGGTTAGCTAAACAAAGCCTACATCTCATCAGTAGCTTTATCCTCCTCTGAATAAATACATAAAGACTTTAGGGTGTTTCACATGTCACTCCCCTAACTGATTTATTATCTCTTTATTGTGCATAGTCTTAGTCTTCTCCTATCTTGTTTTTGCCCCATAAAGTAAGTAGCGCATGCTGCAAAGTGTTCTCTAGTAAGGTTCCACTAGTGGGTAAGTCTGGTTTTTGGTGGCTTGAACTTAGCTTTATTTCCCATTCCCTGAAGTACTGGGTTTTAAATTCTAGATTGGTATCTGTTTTTTGTCAGAATGTTAAAGATATAATTTCACTGTCTTCTGGTTTGATTATTGTTGAGAAGTTGGCTGTTGGTCTCACTGGGTTTTTTTTTTTTTTTGAGTTGGAGTCTCACTCTGTCACCCAGGCTGGAGTGCAGTGGCACGCTCACGGCCACTGCAGCCTCTACTTGCTGGGCTCAGGTAATCCTTCTGTCTCAGCCTTCCAAGCAGCTAGAATGATGCCCGGCTAATTTTTTTATTTATTGTAGAGATGAGGTCTCACCAAGTTGCCCGGGCTGGTCTCGAATCCATGGGCTCAAGCAGTCCTCTCGCCTCAACCTCTCAAAGTGCTGGGATTATAGACGTGAGACACCACCCCTGGCCTGGTCTCATTGTTGTTTTTTCATTAGAAGTGTGTCTTTCTTCCATGGCTGTATTTTGAGAGCTTTCTTTTTGATGCTTGTCAGTTTCACTCTCATGTGTTTGAAGTATTCTTTTTATTTTATTTTATTTGACTTCAAATTCATTGGGCTTAGGAATCTTAGGATTAGTGTCTTGCATCCATTTTGGAAATTTCCCAGTCATTATATTTTTAAATAATACCTCTTCCCTGTTAGTCTCTCTTCTTCTGGAACTTTGATTGGGATACATGTTAGATTCCATGGCCCTTAACCCCTTTTCATATTTTACACCTTTTTGTCTCCTTATGGTGGCTGCATTTGGGATAACTCTTTTCCAGACCTATAGTACAGTTCACTGAATTTTTTTTGTCTATTTGACTCTAATCTGCTGTTTAACCTGTTCATTTAAGTCTTTAATTTTGGTTACTGAATTATTATTTATGTAAGTTCTGTTTGGTCCTTTTTTGGACTCTTTAGTCATTTTTTATTGTCTCATGTTCATGACTCATATTTTTAATCCCTAGATTGTTTAATGCTTACTTTACATTCTTTGATATCTACAGGCCTGATTCTGCTTCCTTTTTTATTTTTCAATTTTAAAGATGTGGGGTACAATTCAGGATTAGGTATACCAGTTCTGTTTTCTTTTTTACTCGTTTTGTGTTTGTATGTAGGTGTATTGAAATATAGTTATACAATTTGTTTGTTTTTCTGTTAACTCGTGTTTCTTAGCATTTCATTTAATCTGGGGCTTTTTTTTTTTTTTTTTAAGAGACAGGGTCTCACTCTGTCACCCAGACTGGAGTACAGTTGCACAAATTATAACTCATTTGCAGCCTCCAACTCCTGGGCTTAAATGATTCTCCCATCTCAGCTTCCTGAATAGCTAGGATTATAGGCATTTGTCACTACACTCACCTAATTTTTTTTTTTTTAATTGGAGTCTCACTTTGTTGCCCAGGCTGGAGTGCAGTGGCATGCTTACAGGCACCGTAGTAGCCTTGACCTGCTGGGCTCAGGTGATCCTTCCGTCTCAGCCTTCCAAGTAGCTGAAACGACAGGCGCTCGTCACCACACCCTGCTAATTTTTAACAATTTATTATAGAGATGAGGACTCGCCATTTTGCTCAGGCAATTCCTCGCCTCTGCCTCCCAAAGTGCTGGGATTACAGGCGTGAGCCACCACAGTAAATTGAGGATGTAACTCTTCAGGGTCCAGCTTTCTATGACAGTCTCCCGGCCCCACCTGGGTTTTGTCCTTTTTCTCCTGCAAATGAAAGCTCCAGGGCTCCCGGGCTCTTCACGCCTGAGGGCGAAGATTGGTTTCAGAGTCTGCCTGCTTCATGGGGTTCTTGACTTCTCTCTGTTTTAACCTATTGAGCTCTTTGTTGTCAACTCAGCTATATGTTTTGCAAGATTGTATTTGAATGTGTTTATCCAGTGTTATTTCTGACTGGAGAGCTGTCTAAGGTAACTAAACTGAAGTCCCCCTTAATTCTTTGGGGTATTCTATTGTGCCTTCTTTTCCCACCATCCACCAAAATCACTCTCGGTAAGACATCAGCACCCTCCATGTTTCCAGATTGGAAGAAAGGTCTCTTGACCCCATCGACAGCACTGGTCACAGTTGCTCCCCGCTTGGAGCTGCTTCTTCCTTGGCTTTTAGGACGCTGCGGCACCTTGTGTTTCTGCCCATCCCAAGCCATGTTTCCTCTGCTGACTCCTTCCCCTATATCCGGTTATGATCCCCGGGGCTGCCTTCTCTTTATTCACTGTACTTTTTCTAAGAAATATCTTACATTCTCATGGATTTGAATGTCCTCTTTATTCTGATGGCCCTCCAACTGATACCTCTGTGGCCCAAAGCGTTTCCCTGAGTCTGCCAGACTTGAAGAGTCGACTGTCTCCTCTTGTTTGCCACACAAAGTTCTCAAGCTTAGTGTGCCTAAAGTGTAATTTCATTTTGCTTCCCCAACCCGCATTCTTCTCCTTTTCAATAAACAGCATCACCATCTACCTAGATGCTCCAGCAGAAGCATAGGAGTTAGCCGCAAGTCATTCGCTTTTTTTTCCTCCATATCCCAGCCATAAACAAGTCCTTTGATTTAATCCCAGGTGTCTTCTGCTGCCATCCTACTCCACACTCAGCCGTGTCCTGTAGTCACTGCACTCGTTTTCTAACCAGTTGTGTCTGACTGCTTCTTACTCTCCCATTTATCCATTCTGGTCTATTCTCCACATAACTGTAGGAGTGATCTCCTTAAAACACAAAACAAGCCGGGTGTGGTGGCTCATGCCTGTAATTCCAGCACTTTGGGAGGTGGAAGTAAGAGGATTGCCTGAGCCCACAAGTTCAAGACCAGCCTGGGCAACTTGCCAAGACCTCAAGGCCACCGCAGTCTCCATCTGCTGGGATGAGGCTATCCTTTAGCCTCAGCCTTCCAAGTAGCTGGAACCACAGGCGCGTGCCACCATGCCTGGCTGAATTTTTTGATTTGTTGTGGAGACGATGTCTCGCCATGTTGCTCAGGCTGGTCTCAAACCCCTGAACTCAGGTAATCCTCTCACCTTCACCTCCCAAAGTGCTGGGATTACAGGCATGAGCCACTGTGCCTGGTTGTTTTTCTTTTCTTTTGTGGAACTTAGCACAGTTTGAATTATCTTATGTATGTGGTGAGTTCCTTGGTTTTGTTGGCCCTGCTGGAGTATAAGCTCCATGACAGCAGGTAGTTCGTCTCTTCTTAGACACTGTTCTGTGTCCAGCCCCTAGAATAGTGAATGCTGGAAAGAAAAGCAAGGAAGAAAAGGGAGCGAAAATAAAGAGCTCACTTAAGCACATCAAATAGTGACCTAGCTGCGACTAAAACTTTCATCTCTTGATTCCTGATTTACTACTTTTTAGGTTAATAATTTTTGGTTTCTAAAATATGTCTTAGAGAATTTAACTCAAGTTATTCTGTACCTTGGAGAACTTAAACAACTGATGTCAGCTACCCCAAAATGCATACATGCTCTACATTGTGGCAACTTCATTAAAATATAGTCCCAAAATTATGTGCAGTAATGTCAAAGACTCAGTAGGAAACATTTGGAAAAAGAACTTTCAAAATTGTTTTCAAATTTTCATAATTATTTTTCTGACTTTTCATTTAGGATAAAAGAATGTAAGGGTCAGTGGGGAAGCTTTTATATTGCCATCTCAGTTTTGTTTTTCTTTTCTCATAGGAGCCTCATGGATGGGTTGTGGATTTGGTAAACAAGGTATACAACTTTCATTAATATCATCATGTAGTATATTTTCCATTTTCTAATGAGATATCCCAGAGTTCAATATTTTAAACAAATGGCAGTTACAGAGAATAATAAAAAGCAATTCTTAAGGAGACAGATTTCATAGTTCCTTCATGGTTTTGTGTGTATAATATATGCAGGTGAACATCAACTTTTGGACTTAGCACACCTCTTGCAGTATACCACAGGAACATTAGAATTATCTCTGAGGGTTCTCCCAAGACCAGTAGTACAGAGCACTGTGATAAAGTAGAATGTTAGCCTCGGTTCCTTGCTTAAATTATTAATATATAGATTTTTTTAAATTAACATTTACTCTTTTTATTCTTAGTTTGGAGAATTAGGTGGATTTGCAGCAATTCAAGCCAAGCTTCATTCAGAAGATATAGAACTTGGGGTAAGTTAAACCACTGTATGTGCCCAGTGTGGAAGTTCACCGTACCTGAGTTGGTATACAACCAGGGGACACAATATGAACGCATTAAATTAAAGGTTACTATTTAGAGAAGCAAATTCCATGGTCCTGATAACCAAAGAAATGTTTACTCCTAATCATAACCAAATTTTCATGTAGAATGCATATTTTTTTTCTGTTTTTCCTTTGCCTATTGTGTTTTCCTCTTGTTATGGTTACATGACATTATTTTACTGTTTAAAGACAGTTGCTGTATGTGGCCAGTATATATATGTATATATACACGTATATATATGCATAGCAATTTTATGACTCAGTTAAATGATTTTATAAATTGAGATTTATTTCATAGACTCAGGCACAAATAAAAATATTTTGACAAAATTTTTAGTAAGCATTTTAGTGTTACAGAACCTTATAGACACAAAAAGGCTAAAACATGGGCACTTAGAATCATCCCTCAGGTGCAGTTTTCGTGTCAATTTCATTTTTTCAAAAAATTTAACCTTATGGTAAGGGGAATAACTAATCTTTTAATTTTCTTCACACTGCTGACCTATTTGTAGCTGAGAGCACATTATTTTCTTCTTTAATTAATCATTCAGTTAAAAACTACTATGTACTAGGCATGAATAAGACACTGTGCTAGCTATTGTAATTTGATCAATGCAGAAAATAATGTGGTAAAATAATATACCCAATTGTATATTACAAATTGTACTTACAGTAACAGTTAATTTCTATGGGACCATGACTAAAGGACACCCTTGATCCCTCTTTGGATGAAGGAAATAGCAGTGATCAAGGGGAGAGACTGATGGTAGGGTATGGTAATAGACTGACCCTTTCTTACCACCCCAGCATTTGTCCTAAAGATCATTTTTTCTTGGAAGTTAAGTAGGTTGCTGGATTGTCCTTTTGATCCTTACTGACTAGATTAATATGTCAGAAATGACTTTGTTGACCTGTAAGATAGTATGTAGTGATTTAATAAGCAAAACAAAAGAAAAACCTCTTTAGAGCCAGCATTTTATCCAGCTTACTTGTTTCTCAAGAACTGTCATTGGGCAATATCAGAAATTAACTTGATTTTTTAAAAGTGTTCAGACACACATCTCATCAACAAGGGTGCATGCATAATGAACATTTGTATACCTAACCCTGAATTGTACCCTACATTTTAAAAATTTTTTTAAAAAGTGTTCAAACAGGCCAGATATGATAGTTCATGCTGTAATCCCAGTACTTTAGGAGGCTGAGGTGGGAAGATTGCTTGAGGCCAGGAGTTTGAGACCAGCCTAGGCAACATAGTGAGACTCTGTCTCTACCAAAAAAAATTAGTGGAGAGTAGCGGTGCACCTGGAGACCTAGCTACTTGGAAGGCTGAAACAGGAGTGCTTGAGCACAGGAGCTTGAGCCTGCATTGAACTATGACCATACCACTGTACTCCAGCCTGGGTGACAGCATGACACTGTCTCTTTAAAAAAAAATTAAAACACTCACTAATTTCCTGCAGTCAATTTATTTAAAAACAAAACAAAAAACAGTACTCCCAAATTTTATCCTACTTGGATGAAAATTGGCTAAGGATAGATACATATGAATCTGGACTTACCCCTCATTGTGGTCAGATGGCCTGCAGTTAAAGATTCTTGTAAGATTTTTTTTCTTAAGGTCAGACCATTTTTTCAGAACAACTGTGTTGTTTGCTGTGGTTGACATAGAATTATATTGTTTAAGTTGTATTGAGTAGATGGTGAAACTCAGCCATGGCATTGGAGTGAGTTTTTGTTGTTTTGTTTGTTTTTTTGAGTCATAGCCTCACTCTATCACCCAGGCTGTAGTACAGTGGCATGCTCATGGCTACCACATCCTCAACCTGCTAGGCTCAGGTGATCCTTCCACCTCAGCCTTCCAAGTAGCTGGGACTACAGGTGCATGCCACCATGCCTGGCTAATTTTTTTTTTTTTTTTTAATTTATTGTAGAGACGAGGTCTTGCCAAGTTGCTTAGGCTGGTCTCAAACTCCTGGACTCAGGCAATCCTCTCGCCTCTCGCCTCTGCCTCCTAAAGTACTGGGATTACAGGCGTGATCCACTGTACCTGGTCCCTCTCAGCGGTTTTAACGACTTAAGTGTATTTCTGCAAATGGTATACTATGATATAATCACATATTAATGGGCATTGGGTTATTTCTAAGTTTTTGCTGTTACAGAGAGTGTTCCTTATAAATGTGCCTTTATGTGCATGTGCAACTGTTTCTGGGATTTCTGGATTAAAGACTACAGTAGTTTCTTGGTATACTGGGGATCAGTGCCAGGACCCTGAGTATATCAAAATCCACATATGCTCAAGTCCCACAGTTGGCCCTATGGAACTGTATATATGAAAAGTTGACCCTTCATATACA
The DNA here is from genome assembly GCA_963574415.1 of Tarsius wallacei. Classification (NCBI taxonomy): domain Eukaryota; kingdom Metazoa; phylum Chordata; class Mammalia; order Primates; family Tarsiidae; genus Tarsius; species Tarsius wallacei. Next base: position 5,574 of record CAUYQG010189792.1, on the reverse strand, counting down.
TGGATTTTTGCATCCTGGTAATTCTGTATTTTTGGTCCTCATGTGGTTCAAAACATCTTCATATAAGTGGAACCATGCAGTTCAAACCCATGTTGTTCAATGGTCAACTGTATATACATTTGAAAATTATATTGATGATGCTAAATCTCTTTCTAAAAAGCCTGCGCCAATCTGTACTCCCACAATCCTATTTCATAGCACTCTCATTAGTGTTAATGTTTTCTATGTTCAGTTGTCTAATATGATGTACAAAAAATGACATTTTATTATTCAATTTGTAACACTCTGATTTCCTGTGAACTTGAACAGTTCGTCATATGATTACTGACTTTGCATTTTTTATGTAAATTAGCCTAGCTATTTAGGTCTCTTTTGGGTAATTTGTCTAATTAATTTTTAGGAATTCTTTTTCTATTAAGCATAACAATGCAGTATCTATCTTGCATATATGTAACTCTTTCTCTAGTACTTTTCTTCTCTTCATTTTTATTGGTGGTGTCTTTTGCTGTATAGAAGTTTCAAAATTTTATGTAGTCTAATTTTTCCTTAATGACTGAAACATTTCCTGAATTGCTTAGGTAGTGTTCCCCTACCTCAAACTTATAAAAATATTTTTTCTTTTTATATTTTTATAGTTTAATTTTTTTAACGCAGGCCTTGAATTAATTTAGAATATTAAAAAAACATATGAAATAGGGATTCAGTATTATTTTCTTCCAAATAGGTTACCAGTTGTAAGATCTTCTATTAAATAATTCCTCTTTTAGTTATTACGTGTATTTGCTGGCTTTGTCATATTATCAAGGTCCCATCTACATATGGATTTGTTCCTGGAGTTCTGTTCCAGTCATTTTTTTAACTCATTCATTCTTTGGTCCATTTTTATAATACTGTTTTTTAATTATTGGTAGTGTCACTTCTGCCTAATATCATTCTTTTCTAAAATTTTTATGACTGTTCTCATATCTTACTTTTCTGGTTATAGTCAACCTATCAGATTCTCCTACATAAAATTCTACTAAGATAATGTTTGAAATTGCATTAAATTTTATGGGTCAGTGTGTGGAGAATTGACATTTTAAAAATTGACATTTCCTTTTAGAAACATGATATTTCCTCATTTATTCAGGCTTCTTTAATGTATTTTTAAAGTTTTATAATTTTCTTCAAATAAGCCTTCGTTGTTTTTTGTTAACAGAATATTACATTCAACTATTCTTTCCTTTTCAGGAAAAAACCCTTCAAAATTATTTCATCCAGTTCTCCAAAGAAGTTTTATTGACATTCTGATTTAAATTACATTAACTTTCTATGATAATTTAAATGAATTAACATCTTTATCTCAATTCTTTCTATCCGAGTTAGTTTGTCTAGTCTTTCATTCATGACTTGATCAAATCACTGTTTAAACTTCTCTGACATATAAAAAATGATTTATTTAATTTTGACAGAAAAAAATTCTCTTAAATTTATTTCTAACCTTTGCTGTCTTTTTCCAGGCTGTCTCAGCATTGGTGCAACCCTTAGGAGTGTGTGCAGAATACCTGAATTCTTCAGTGGTACAGGTAGGTTAAGCCATTTCACATGACTCAGAAGATGATCCAAGACATGCAGACGGTAATAATTTCCTTTTTGTCAGGTTGTGCAGAGTTGTATCTAATCTAGAGTAACTCCTTTTTGTCAGATTAGTTATTTTTTTAATAAAAATATTATCAGAAGATAAAACATGTTTAATAATAATTTGAAGTATGAGACCTCTGACATTTGAGAAAGTTATTTACCTTTTCAGTTTATCATTTTATTCAAATATAGTTTTTATTTACTTTTCATTTTCTTATCTATAAAGTAAGTAAATATCCCTATTTGCTTTATAGAATTGTTTGAGTTCAGTGCCATTGTGTCTCAGATCAGATCAGTGTTGAGCAGTTGGCTAGGCTCATTTACTAGCTCAGCCACTTGCTTCCAAATTACAGCTTAACAGTGCGTCTCATCTGACTTCCTGCCTCTGCAGAATTGGAAGTCAACAGGCCATAGAATGGTCAAAGCTGTGAGTGTTTAGTTTTCTAATGCTAAAAGCCTATTCTACTTTTCTTGTTTCCTTTTCATTTCAGTTAACATGTTTTACTGAACAAAATGTCATATTGAAATACCTCTTTATTAATTTATTTTATAATTTAATTTTATAAATACGTTTGTGAAACCTGTGACTTTTACAGAGCTTTTAAAAAATCACCATAAAGCCGGGCGCGGTAGCTCAAGCCTGTAATCCCAGCACTTTGGGAGGCGGAGGTGAGAGGATTGCCTGAGCTCAGGGGTTTGAGACCAGCCTGAGCAACATGGCGAGACCTTGTCTCTACAATAAATCAAAAAATTAGCTGGGCATGGTGGCACATGCCTACGGTTCCAGCTATTTGGAAGACTGAGGCAGAAGGATCGCCTGAGTCCAGCACATCGAGGCTGTGGTGGCCTTGAGCGTGCCACTGCACTCTAGCCTGGGCGACAGAGTGAGACTCCAACTCAAAAAACAAAAATCACCATAAATGGGTCAGGCATGATGAGTCACACCTATAATCTTAACACGTTGGGAGACTGAGACGGGAGGATAACCTGAGTCCAGGAGTTCAAGACCAGCCTGGGCAATATGGCGAGACCCTGTTTCTACAATAAATCAAAAAATTAGCCAGGCATGGTAGCACATGCCTGTAGTCCCAGCTACTTGGAAAACTGAGGTGGAGGGATCACGTGAGCCCAGCAGGTTGAGGCTGCAGTAGCCATGGTCATGCTATTGCACTCCAGCCTGTGTGACAGAGTGAGACTCCAACTCAAAAGAATAAAAAATAAATGATAAATAAATACCACCATAAATGGTTTTGAAAGTATAGTGGCCTTCTGGAGCAATGTTTTTGTATGTACTATTCCTTCTTTTTAATGTCAGATTTATTTAGAGCCATTTTAATAAGGGAGATAGGATTTTTTTAGTAGGTTCTGTTGATTTCAGTTATTTCTAAATGTTAAATGCTTTCTCTAAATGTCAAGGTAATACTGCAAGATTTTTAAGTGAAATAGGAAGACTATTTACATTTCTTCATTCTGTGTATTAAATTATTTAGAAACAACTAGTGTTCTTTCAATTTTTTAACCATATAAATATAACCATTAATTTTGTAGCTGAAATACTGACATAAAGAGGCAAAGTGATTTGACTTTAATAATTTAGTGATAAATATTTATAATTTAGTAATTGATTTTTTAATCATGAGGGTCGGGATTGGAATTTAAATGCATGTTCTTATATACTGCTCCATGGAAGGGAATTTAGCATAAATGTTCCAATTGGTAATTAATATTAAGGTCTTTAGAAATCCCAGATGTGTGTGTGTGTATGCAGAGTGTATTTAAAAAGGATAAGAAGTATATGAATTTCTAACCAAGCATATCTAACTTCATTTTTATTTTAATTGTATCAAACCATCTAAACTTCATTCAGCAATAAATTCATACCATTGTACATGTTGCTTATGTAACAATTGTCTCTACCACTTGTTACCTCGTGTGAATTTGGAAGACTTTTTTGACTTTTGTGCCTCAGTTTCCTCATATGTAGACTGGTCATAAAAATATATATACCTGTGTTACAGAGTTGCAGTAAGTATTAAGTAAGGCCTGGCACATGCTAACAAGAACACTCTGATTTATCGCTTAATCATAACAGCTCTTACTCCTTTCTGTACAACTGGCAGGACTGTAAACAAAGAAATTCTGTCTGGCTAATTGTTTGATGTCATTTTAACTCATTGCTAGTGGACTCTTGGCTTTGACAGCCAAATATTATTTATCTTCTCTCCTTGTCAGCTACATTTTAAAAATGCTCTTACTCAGGTGGAAGTGACAATTAAGATCTAACTATTTAAAGTTAGTTACCTGACTATGTTACCATTTTGGAGCAGTGTATTATATGAGTCTCATCTTCAGGTCTTATTCACATCAGCAAGCAAGAGTAGTTCATATGACAGCTGATTTTGCATGGTTTGTCCTTGTATTCATTTTAAAAAATCAAACACAAAATATTTATTAGTATCCCACATCTTTACAATTAAATAAAAATTTATCACAAAAATAGTACATACTCATGCTTAATGTTTTAAACATTAGTTCATATGTCTTGAGTTGCTCTTCAGAATTACCTTTTTAAGACAGTAATGACAGGAATTGGGCCGTGTTACATTAAAGAAGCTGAGGCACAAGGTTAGCTAAGGGTTTATTTGACAGTATTAGCTAGTTAGTGGCAACTCTGATAATAGAACTCATATCTTGTCATTGCACCCTGTCCTTTGTGAATTGTAAATGAAAAAGTATTTCCTTCCTGCTTTTGTGACAGATTCAGGCATTCTTATTAACTGTAACATTTTATTTCTGTAGCCCATGCTAGACCCAGTCATTCTTACTACAATCCAGGATGTGCGGAGCGTGGAAGAGAAGGACCTCAAAGACAAGGTAAGTGCTCTCTCCAGCCAGGGAGGCTGTAGTGCCAGTTAGCTCACAGAAGCGGAGCCAGGAGCTGGCAAGGTTCACACACCATTCCTGTTTGGATTCTGATCACATAACAGTTTACATCAAATTAATTTTATATTTCCTAACCAAAAATTGCTATTTCTAATGTACCAGTGACTGTTGTCAGTAGAACGAATATAGTGTTCAGTCAGTAGAATGAATATAGTGTTCTCAATGATTAATGCCATTCAGAATTTTACATGATTTTGACGGTATCACAGTTGGTATAGAATACAAGAAGCTGTAAAATAATACAGCTCCAAAACTTAGGCAAAGTTGTTTAAAGCAGCTTTAACAATTAATTTTGACATGATTGATGTTGTCTACCTTGATTCTCTCACAGGACCGTTCCCTTTCCTTTGCTGCTCACCCATATGCTCTGTTTAGAAGCAAAATATAGTGAATTGGCCATGTAGAATATCAGATACCACCAGACTGTTTGTGGGTGTGTTGTAAGAACTGGGATCAAAATGTGTTTGCCAATCCTTTTTTGTGGTTTTGTTTTTGTTCAATGAAAGAGATTGGTGAGCATCCCCGAGCTCCTGTCTGCCATTAAGTTACTCTGCATGCGCTTCCAACCGGATCTGGTGACAGTTGTGGATGACCTGCGGCTAGACATCCTACTGCGCATGCTCAAATCACCCCATTTCAGTGCTAAGATGAATTCCCTCAAGGAAGTAAGTTTTGCTTGCGTTTCTACAATACTGAAGGCACAGGCACCAGACTCTGCCAAGATAAGAATACTTGCTCGTAATCTTGTAAAAAGAGATAACAGCCGGCTAGTGGCTGAGGTGAGTGGATTGCCTCCTGAGCCTGCGGGTTCGAGACCCGCCCGGGCAACTTGGCAAGATCTCATCTCTACAATAAATCAAAAATTAGCCGGGTGTGGTAGCGCGTGCCTGTAGTTCCAGCTACTTGGAAGGCTGAGGCGGAAGGATCGCCGGAGCCCAGCAGGTCGAGGCTGCAGTGGCCAGGAGCGGCCACTGCACTCCAGTCTGGGCGACAGAGTGAGACTCCAACTCA
>CAUYQG010189784.1:0-14186 GCA_963574415.1 Tarsius wallacei | reverse complement strand
GGGGTGAGCCCATGGTCACCCTGGGAGAGAAACTGTAAGCAGGCAAGGGAGCGGCTGGAGGACAATTAGATGAGTGTCGTGGAAATCTCAACTTGAGTTAGGTGGTATCTCAGTGTCGTTTTAATTTGCATCTCCTTGATGACTAGTGAGGCTGAGCATTTTTGCATGTATTTGTTGGCTGCTTGTATGTCTTCTTTTGAGAAGTGTCTATTCATATCTTTAGCCCACTTTGTAATGGGGCTGCTTGTTTTTTTCTTTTCAGCACGTTTGAGTTCCTTGTAGATCCTTGATGCTAGGCCTTTGTCAGACATGGAGTTGGCAAATGTTTTTTCCCAGTCTGTGGGCTCTCTCCCTGCTCTCTTGATAGTTTCTTTGGCTTTGCAGAAGCTTGTCAATTTGATGAGGTCCCACTTGTCTCCAGTCAGAATGACCATCATCAATAATTCAAAAAATAACAGATGCTGGAGAGGATGTGGCGAAAAGGGAACACTTCTACACTGTTGGTGGGGGTGCAAACTGGTTCAGCCTCTGTGGAAATCAGTGTGGTGATTCCTAAAAGTTCTAAAACTTGACCTTCCATATGACCCTGCAATCCCCCTACTGGGAACACACCCGGAAGAACTCAGGTCACTCTATAAAAAAGATACTTGCACACATATGTTTATCACAGCATTGTTCACAATAGCAAGAACATGGAACCAACCGTGCTGCCCACCAAAAGAGGACTGGATTTAAAAAATGGTACATTACACAATGGAATATTACGCAGCCATAAAGAAGAACAAAATCATGAACTTCGCAGCAACCTGGATGGAATTAGAGTTTATATTACTGAGTGATCTCTCACAGAAACAAAGAGCTGAGTATCACATGTTCTCACTCATAAGTGGACCTTGAACAACTACCATATTACTGTAAGAAAAGGATTGAAAGTGGCGGGAAACTGTGGGGAGGGTGGTGGGGTGGTGGGACTGACAGTAGTCGATATCTGCCTGGGGAAGTGGGGGGCACACCTCATTGATAAGGGTAACTACATGGCGAATATTTGTATACCTAGCCCTGAATTGTACCCAACAATTTTAAATAAAAATCAAAAGAGAGAAAAAAAAAGAAATCTCAACTTGGAGGGCAGTTGTAGTCATTTACAAGAAGTAGGCAGATGCTGGATCTATCCCAAGGAAGAGCCGAAAGAAATGCTGGTGAACTGGATGTGCAGTTATGAAAGGAATCGTGAAGTCAAGCAAGACTCCCGGGTTTTTGTCCTGAGCAGCTAGAAGGATGAATTTGCTATGAACTAAGATAGAAAAAACAGCAGATCGAGCAGGTTTTGAAGAGAACACCGGGGCTTCAATTCTAGCCATTTCAAGTTGAGATGTCGATTTGATATCCAAATGGAGAAGGAAAGCAGGCAGCTGGCTAAGTAGGGCTGAAATTCAGAGTTATCCAAACCCGTAAGATACATTTTGTAGTCTTCAGCATATAAATGAAATTTAGAGACATGAAACTGAATGAGACCACCAAGGAATGAGTATAGGAAGAGAAGGAATGAGGAAAGCAGATTGAGACATGTGGACTCCTGGAAGCTGAGTGAGCAGAGTGTTCCAGAAAGAAGGAGTGATCAACTGTGTCAGCATGCCCAGAAGTCAGGTAGGATGAGGAAAGAAAGAGACAGAAACAGAGAGACAGAGAGAGGGGAAAACCTGATTTGTAGAGTTTAGCAATTTCCGTGGTGAAAATACTCCCACCACAATGATTTCAAGCTATTAATGTGATGTCACTGAACTCAGAATTTAAAAGAGATGCACACAGTTGGCCCTCAGGAGACATTGCAAGCTGGCCTCAGTGCACCCCTGAATGCTAATGGAATCCATTGCCTCACCAGGCTTTGGCTTCCGAGAGGATGCTTCCTGAGCAGGTGTGAACCTGGCATGGCTGAACTTCTGTCATCTTGACAGGGCCAACTAAAATTTATCTTTAATGTGGGGACTTTCTCAGAGGGCAGTCGAAGCTGAGCTGGGCAAGGAGGGGTCAGAGAAGGATGTCATGGTCCTTGCAGCCCAGCACGCCAACCTTTAGAGAGAGTAAATTTTAACAATGAACAGTCAAAGCAGTGGCCCCTCAGCCAATAAAGAGTGCAGATCCCTCTGCAGGCCTCCCAGATCACCCTGAGGACGTCTCTGGTGGCTAAGTCAAGAATGAGAGAGCCTGCCTAGAAAGATTTAGGTCTTAGATTGAGTGACCAGGCAAGCACACTAAAGTAATCTGGCCATTCCAACAGGAAAAAGAGCAAGATGTAACAATTTTCTCCCAAGGAATTGTTAAAACAAAATCTGATGAGAAATTCTCTTGGAAAGAATGTCTCTAGGCTTCTGGGAGCCCTGGTTTCCAAATCTTTCTGTTTCCATTCTGTCCACAGCCTGAGAATTCTCTTGAGTTCTTTTGGACTCCAGACCACACTTCATCATCCTTTTCCTACTGTCTAGACCTTATCATGACTGGCTTGATTGTTGATACCATTTGGTTCCAGTCACTTAATTCCCAGCAGCCTGAAATAGCTACAAGCAAAATGTTCATCAAACTAGGAGGAACATCAGCCCACTTAAATGTCAGCCTTTCCATTTATACACAGGAAGAATTCCCCAAGGTTTATAAAAAAAATTTTTTTTTTTATTTTAAAGATGTGGGCTACAATTCAGGATTAGGTATACAACGTGGTCATCATACAGGTAAAGTTTGGGCCTCCCTTTGGTCCCCACTTTGCCTGGTTTGAGATCACATACCCTTACTGATGTTATGTACCACCCCCACCCCCACACCGGCAGTATGCCCAAGGTTTTTTTCTCCTTCTCTGAAAGTTTTTAAATGTGAGATTTTCATTTTTCATAAAATACTTTAATAATCAGCAAACATACACTGATTACATATGAAGAAGAATCATGTAGCATTCTATAAAATGTGCAAAGAAGAATTAGACATGTGCTTACAATATGGCTGGGGATATGACATTTTCTTAGAAAAATTATCATTATCACCAGTGTGAGTGCCCAGTGAGTGTCTCAGAAACCAGATACCAGAGGAAAGGAAGATGACACAGAAGATCCTGCACTTTATAGGCTGGATAAGATCAAAGAAACAGAAAAGAAACCTCCTAAGTGCTTGTCAATTCTCTGTACTAGAAATATACGGAGACACTATAACTATTTAGTTACATTTTCATACTTTCTATTACTATAAAAAAAGGATTTATACTCCTATGAAAATGGGTTTTTATTCCTTTTTTAACACAAGGCACAGAGTAGTAAAACACTCAACCATAATCCACAGAGCCAGTTGGTGGCAGAAGTGGGACCCCAACCTAGGAATACATGTCTCCAAACATTAGAGTCATATATTTGACTCTTATGACCACTTCACACTGCCTCCCTTAGAGGAGTCAGTTGAGTTGTGCCCCCCACCCCTCATCAAAAACATCTTCAAGTCCTAAATCCTCATACCTGTGAGTGGGATCTTATTTGCAATTCGGGTTTTTGTAGATATAATTGTCATGAGATGAGATCACCCCAGAGTTACGTGTTGGGGCAGAGAGCTGAATCCAATGACTAGCAACCTTAAAAGAGAAGGGCAGACCCAGAGACCCAGAGGGAAGGTCATGTGAGATGGAGTAGGAATTGGAGTTTTGCAGCCCCAAGCCAAAAACACCAAAGACTGCCAGCACTCACCAGAAGCTAGGAGAAGGGCATGGAGTGAATTCTCCTTCAGAGCCCCCAGAATGAACCAACCCTGCCAACACCTTGCTTTTAGCCTTTGATCTTCACAACTGTGAGAGAATAAATTTCTGTTGCTTTAAGTCACCAAGTTGTGGTGGTGTGTTACAACTGCCCTAGGAAATGGATTCGGACGGTCAGGACAAGGGCAGTCTTCAGAAACAGTGGGGAAGAGAGACAGAAAGAAGACTGCAAAGTGTGATTCCTGAAACCAAGTGACGATAGTATTCCCAAGAAGAGGAGTGACCCCCCCCCACTCTGCTGCTGCCTGCGGCGAGTCCTGGACTCCTGTGTCTCAATTTAATCTCAACTGGCTCATGTGTAGTTTGCCTCCAAACCTCTAACATCTGGTCAGTTTCCTCAACTTACTGGTTTGTCTGGTTCCCATCAAAAGGAGCAACTGTTTGGGCAAGTTCGATCTACATAGACGCAGCTCCTAGAATATTTGTCCTCCAGTAACAGAGAACATTGAGTCATCCAGGTGTTCCTTTGTGAGCACAAGGAAGAGATAAGCTTCTAAGAAATCAAACTGATATCCTTGATGATGCCTATGCTTGACCAGAAGTAACTTCCTCAGTGGCTCTTGATGGTGCTGAAGATTTCCCCATGTGTTCTCTTTTTATATGTAGGCATCAAATAAGATGCAACTGCTTTTTTGCCCACTTTGTAATGGGGCTGTTTTTTGTTGTTGTCCCCCCCCCCCCAGCATGTTTGATTTTCTTGTAGATCCTAGATGTTAGGTCTTTGTCAGATATACAATTGGCAAATATTTTTTCCCAGTCTATGGGCTGTCTCCCTTCGATGGTTTCTTTGGCTTTGCAGAAGCTTGTCAGTTTGATGAGGTCCTACTTATCTATCTTATCAAAGAAATGAGGCCGGGCTCAGTGGCTCAGCCTGTAATCTCAGCACTTTGGGAGGCTGAGGTGAGTGAATTGTCTGAGCCTGTGGATTCAAGACCCACCTGGGCAACTTGGCGAGACCTCATCTCTACAATAAATAAAAAATTAGCTGGGCATCATGGCATGCGCCTGTAGTTCCGGCTACTCGGATGGCTGAGGCTGTAGGATCGCCTGAGCCCAGCAGGTCGTGGCTGCGGTGGCCGGGAGCGGCCACTGCACTCCAGTCTGGGCAACAGAGTGAGACTCCAACTCAAAAAAAAAAACATTTTCAACTTGAATTTTAAATGTTTAGACAACGTTTAAGTAGTCTTGATGGGCTAGAAGATTTCAATTCATTCTTCAGGTTTTGGGGTCCAAATCCATTAACTTAAATACCCTACTGCCACCGTTGGGGATCTGCTAATCCTGGCTCTCCAGCAGGCTCACTTTGGGGACAGCTGTCATTTTTGTTAGAGGGCAGCCACTGTATTATAATCCACTCTTTTCTCTTGTCTCAGAATTTCAGATTGAAATTGATTAAAGCTTTCTCTCTATATTTTGTGTGAAGGGATTTTATCTTATTTTATTTTTTATTTATTTAATTTATTTTTTATTTTTTTTCAGTTGGAGTCTCACTCTGTCGCCCAGACTGGAGTGCAGTGGCCGCTCCCGGCCACCGCAGCCTCGACCTGCTGGGCTCCGGCGATCCTTCTGCCTCAACCTTCTAAGTAGCTGGAGCTACAAGGCGCGCGCTAACACGCCCGGCTGATTTTTGATTTATTGTAGAGATGAGGTCTTGCCAAGTTGCCCAGACGGGTCTCGAACCCACGGGCTCAGACAGTCCACTCACCTCAGCCTCCCAAAGTACGGGATTACAGGCTGAGCCACCGAGCAGGGCTTGTGAAGGGATTTTAAACTGTCATGTTAATTTCTATAAATACCCACCTAGGTGCTGAAAAAAAAATCATGCAAATCATGAACTCCATGTATTCGTCAAGTATTGTTGTAATAATGTCACATAACGAATATCCAGATAAGTTATAACAATAAGCATTAACATCACTATCACAGATCCGGAGGTTGGCTGATGTAGGTTGGGCTCCCCCAGATGGCTCTCGGACAGTTAAACTGTGGATTGGGTTCAGGTTGCCTTCACCCATGCATTTCCAGAAACTCAGGCGGAAGGAGTGGCAACCACAAAGCATCAGCTCTCCTCACGGCGGATCACTAGAGTGTAAGAGCCATGGCTAACTTCCCCAAATCAAGTGAGACCTGTTTGCTTCACATCTGCTCATATATCATTGGCCAAAGCAAGTCACGTGGCCAAACCCAAACTCAAAAGTGCCCCAGGGACGTTCCACCCACAGTGGAAAAGGGAAAGAAGTGAAGGCCTGCTGAAAGTAATCCAAACTCTCATATCCCCAGATGTCTTTTTGTAAAAACTGGATTCCTATCTAAACATGCCCCAAACAATCTCTCTCCCAGGCTGCCCTGGCTACCCGTGGAGCTGCCGGGCTCTGGGACTTCACCACAAGTGGATTTTGGCCTGCTGTGGGTGAAACACGTGGTGGGTGGCCGCAAATGCGGAAGACTTGGAACTCTCAGGACAAGCGCTCTAAATTAGGAACAAAGCATTCCAGGGGCTACGTCAAAACTTTAAAAATAAGCCTTTGCTCCCCATGCCGCTAATGACCTTGCCGAAGGCATTTAAAATGTTTAAGTAATTACTCGGGAGCAGTGACCATAAGGTTTTTCCATCCCATCTGTGTCCCGCCCCTGAGGCCTCTCTTTCCCCTCGTTGCCTTGGGTCCCAGTTCCCATGTAGGCTGCTCTGCATGGGACATGATCCTTGAGTCCCAGGGCCAGATTTGCAGTTGTATTACGTGCAGGCAAATTTCTCAAGCGCAGGAACAAACAGCAACCTAATGTAAGATACCTACAAGTCCATGATGCCTTTGGGTGGTTTCTTAGCTATGAACATTGTTTTATTTTACTCTGCTCTTTTGGTGGCTTATAAGGAGAGAGAAATCAACCACAATTACAGTGAGTGTTCAAGGCTGAGCCATAAGAGATGGGGATATGGGTTATCTTAATGTGCTCTTGACCACAAACTCCTATACAATATTGTTTTCTGAAACAACCATGGAGTATGTGGAACTGCTGCCAAGTCAAGCCTGAATGGGGAAAAAAAAAATTCCCATGTTACCTAATGTTCTCTAGATGGTTCAAGAACCAGGATGCATAGAAAACCAGAAGTGAACTTCAACAGGATGGACTCACCCAGGCTCTCTGCTTACTTATTGTGTAAATCAAGATAATTGGGCCACCTCATGGTCACCCTTGGCACATGGTTACATTCCAAAGAAATACCTGTGCTTCATCAAACAAACACAAATTAATTTGAATCTTCCAACAAAACTCAAAGAAATGTCAGAGAAAGAGGCAAATTTTATTGCATAACATGACACACTCCTCTCCCCTACCTTCTCGAAGTCCTACATATCACAGCAACTAACAGAATTAATTCCTTCTCTTTCTTCCCATTTGTTCTCCAAAAATAATTTTTTTTAAAAAGACCTGTGGTCAGACACTGTGGTTCAACGTATACAATTCCAAGCACTTTGGGAGGCTGAGGTGGGAAGATCACTTGAGACCAGGAATTTGAAACTAGCCTGGGCAACATAGGGAGACCCTCCTCTCTACAAAAAAGTAAAAAACTAGCTAGGTGTTGTGGCACATGCCTGAAGTCCTAACTATGCAGGAGGCTGAGGCAGGAGGATCATTTGAGCCCAGGAGGTTGCAGTGAGCTATGATAGCACCACTGCATTCCAACTTGGGCAGCAGAGTGAGACTTTGTCTCAAAAAAAAAAAAAAAAGACCTGGGATCTGAACAGATAAACAAGGGATTCCTTGGAAGGTGGTACATTCATGAATATGCATCAGTTGAATATGTGCCCTGGTCACATTTGCTTGAGTCATTTTCTACACCTCAGACAAGTACTGGCTCTTACATTGGGCCCAGAACTCCCCTGACTGGACATTATGTTCAAAGCCATACTCTGGTTAAGAAAATAGAATTGATTCCTAAACACCGGTTCAGGGTGGCTCTTGCCTGTAATCCCAGCACTTTGGGAGGCAGAGGCGAGAGGATTGCCTGAGCCCAGGGATTCAAGACCAGCAAGACTCTGACTCAAAAAAAAAGGACTTTGGGGCTCAGCTCGGTGGCTCAGCCTGTAATCCTGCGCTTTGGGAGGCTGAGGTGAGTGAATTGCCTGAGCCCACAGGTTCGAGACCTGCCTGGGCAACTTGGCGAGACCTCATCCCTACAATAAATAAAAAAAAATTAGCCGGGCGTGGTAGCGCACGCCTGTAGTTCCAGCTACTTGGAAGGCTGAGGCGGAAGGATCGCCAGAGCCCAGCAGGACGAGGCTGCGGTGGCCGGGAGCGGCCACTGCACTCCAGTCTGGGCGACAGAGTGAGACTCCAACTGAAAAAAAAAAGGACTTTGGTTCAAATCTTAATTGTATTACTTAACTAGCTTGTTTAATTTGGACAAGTTACACTATTTTTTATGAGACGATTTCCTCAAGTATAAAACAGGGATTTAAAGAAATCATACTTCAAAGTATTATTGTCAGGATTAAATTATATCAAGGAAATGAAATCTAGATACAAGTGGGTATTCAACTAGCTCGTACCAATTCTGTAAAACCGTCAGAGCTGGAAAGGGCTTAGATCACCTTGACAAGCCAATTTTGAAATTTTTTGCCTCATTTACATCCTATTTCCAAAAAATATATTAAGGCCTTCTGACTTCTATGGTGTGATGGTATTTAGAGGCAGGGACTTAGGGAGATAATTAGGTCATGAGGGTGGAGCCCCCATGATAGAATTAGTGTCCTTATAAGAGACAGAAGACAGGTGATCTCTCTTGTGGCCATGTGAAGATGCAGCAAGAAGGTGACCATCTGGAAACCAGGAAGAGACATCAGACACCAAATCTGCTGACCCCTGTTGGATGCCTAGCTTCCAGAACAGTGAGACATAGCATTTGTTGTTAAAGACACCCAGTCCATGGCATTTTGTTATAAAAGCCTGAGTTGACTAAGATACTGACTCATAGTGAAATGTCTTTGGGAATTGGCACAATTTCTATATGCAGGACATCCAGCACTGGAGAGATCTTTCCCATGTATGATGAGGGCAAGTTAGTTGAAAAGATGAAGGAAGATGGGTTGGGTTACCCTAGATCATCTTTTCTCAGGAAAGAGTGACAAACCCCAATGAATCAGGTATCTGCTCTCTGGGACACATCTTCCATCCCTCAGCCCATTTGTGGGTCTGTCCTGTGGGCAGCATTTAAAAACTTAACTGAGCTTCAGTTTGTCTCTGCCTGTTTTGTTTGTTTGTTTGTTTCCAATTTATTTCTCCCCTGGCAGTTTCCCACCACTGTCAATCCCTTTCTTATAGTATTATGATAATTGTTCAAGGTCTGCTTATGAGTGAGAACATAGAACATAGAACAAAGAACTCTGTTCTTTGATTCTGTGATAGATCACTGATTATGATCGACTCTAAATCCATCCAAGTTGCTGCAAAGTCCATATGTTTGTCCTTCTTTATGACTGCATAATACATATACTGTGTATATGTACCGCATTTTTAAAAATCCAGTCCAGCTTCGATGGGCAACATGGTTGGTTCCATGTTTTTGCTACTGCAAATAGAGTTGCAACAAACATGTATGTACAGGTATCTTTTTTGTGGGATGGTTTGAGTTCCTCCGGGTATGTTCCCAATAGGGGGATTGCTGAGTCATATGGACAGTCAATTTCTAGTTCTTTCAGAAATCGCCACACTCTCTTCCAAAGAAGATGCACTAGTTTGCATTCCTACCAGCAGTGTAGAAGTGTTCCTTTTTCTCCGCATCCATACCAGCACCAGAATGATTGCCATTCTTACTGGAGTTAGATGGTATCTCAGTATGGTTTTGATTTGTATTTCTCTGATGATGAGTGAGGCTGAGCTCTTTTTCATGTGTCTGTTGGCTGCCTGTATGTCTTCTTTTGAGAAGTGTCTGTTCATGTCTTTTGCCCACTTTTTAATGAGGCTGTTTCTTTTTTTACTTTCAGCATGTTTGAGTTCCTTATAGATCCTAGATGTTAGGGCTTTGTTAGATATACAGTTTCTGCCTGTTTTTATGGACTGATTAAACAGTGCCTAAAATGTCTGGTCCCCTGAGAGCATTCACCAAGCTATCTGGAGTACAGATGATATTGTCATTTGTCAAACTTGGTGTCAAATGCAAATACAAGGGGAGGTCTTCTAAACTGAGGAGATTCAGCACAGCTGCATGGACTTTTCTGGTCTGTGACATCCACCAAGAGGGTCATGGAGGATGAGATTAATCCCCAAGTCATGACACTGGGCTGTAGCTTGATGGAAGGAATGTTATCTTTGTCACTCGATTGCCTGGAGGAAATACTTTTTATTATATAATTCTCACATCTTTCTATAGATGCTGGCAGCAGTGTTGAAGAGTTTGATAAAGCTCCTCACTACTGATCTGCGAAAATTAGAGAAAGATTGAAACTTAGCAGAACTCTTTAGAGGCAAGATGCTATTATGTGGGCAAGATCTATAATTGCTTTCAAGACTTTTCACAGAAGCTATTGTCTACTGAGGAGAGAAAAAACTCAGCTAATGTCCACAGTCCAAACTAACATTGAGTTAAAGGCCTTACAAAAAGAGGAAGAATCATATGCCATTTACGAACAACAGAAGTTAGTTTTCATGGGAGACAGTCTGGTAGGTTGTCAAGAATTGGTGGTTTCATTTCATTCTCTTAAGCTCATTAATGTAAGGGTTCTGACGTCTCACTGCTAGACATTCTCTTCTGTTAAGATAACAGCCATCTGTTAGACTCATGTGTGGTGTTATTATATGATTATTAGTTTTTGTCCACAATTCCTGACTCATAACTTCCATAGCCCTTGTTACAATCTTTTGGTATAATTTGGGGTGCTTCAGTTCTCAGGAGCAGGCCTCAGAAAACAATCTCTTTCTCTGACCTTTTCCTGTCCTCCTTTCACCTACCCAAGGCAGGACTCTAATCTGATTATGGATTAAAATATCCTCATTCCAGAGAGAGTCCTGTCCCATATCCTAGAGAAAGGAAGGCCTCTTGAACAGAAGTCAAGAAAAATCTGAACATACAGGACTTACTGGGTTTAAATCATGGGGGTTTTTTTTTGTCCAATCACATTTCTACATGCTGTCAATCATGCCTATATAATGAAGCCTCCACAAAAACCAAAAAGGACAGTATTCCAAGAGCTTTCAGATAGCTGAACACATGAAGGTTCCTGGAGGATGGTACACCCAGGGAGAGTGTGGAAGCTCTGTGCCTCTTCCCCTTCCTCTACCCTCCTGCATCTTTTCATCTGTATACTTTGTAATATCCTTTACAATGTACCAGTAAACATGTGTTTCCTGAGTTCTGTGAGCCCAATCCGGCAAAATAATCAAACTCAAAGAGGGAGTCATATGAACCCCAACTTGAAATCAGTTGGTCAGAAATTCCATAAGCCTGGACTTTCGACTGGCGTCTAGGGTTAGGGGTTGCAGTCTTGTGGGATTGAGTTCTTACCCTGCGAGAGCTGATGCTACCTCCAGGTAGATAGTGCAGGAATTAAATTAGAGGATGCCCAGCTGGTGTCTTCTGCTTGGTGTGTGGAGAAAACCTCCACATTTGGTCACATGTCTTCTTTTTAAAAGTTTTTTTAAATTTTAAAGATGTGGGGTACATTTCAGGGTTAGGTATGTATGTGGTCATCATACAGATAAAGTTTGGGCCTCCCTTTGGTCCCCACTTCACCTACTTTGAGATCAGTGCCCTACTACTGTCAATCCCTTTCTTATAGCATTATGATTAATGTTCAGGGTTCGCTTATAAGCAAGTACGTGTGGTACACAGATCTTTGTTTCTGTGATAGATCACTGAGAATGATAGACTCTAAATTCATCCAAGTTGCTGTGAAGTCCATAATTTTGCTTTTCTTTATGGCTGCATAATATTCCATCTTGTATATGTACCACATTTTCTTTATCCAGTCCACTTTTGATGGACAAAACAGTTGGTTGCATGTTTTTGCTAGTGTGAATAATGCTCTGATAAGCATGCATGTGTCTTCTTCTGTGTTGATGATTGCAGTGGTGGTGTGAGAGCAGAGGAAAAAAAAACACAATTGGAGCATGTTCCCAAAGCAGTATGTTTACCAGGACAAGAATTCTTTCTCATTTTGTACCTGGATGGTTGCCTGTTTAAGTGTGTGTTTGTAAATCAACATGTCTTTTCAGGCTTGATAATGAGTCAAGAGTCTTCTTCAATACGGAAAGAGAACTTCAGCAAAGATATCTGTTTTTCAAGTTGCTATGTTGCTGTTTGTTTCTTGCACTAGACTCTGAATCTCCTTCTCCCACCCCAGGGTAGGGACATTATCTTGCTTTCTTATCAATTCCTGAGACATAATGTAAACTCAGTAAATGCTTGTTGATTTAATGAATGAATAAAATAAAGTTATGTCATAACTTTACATTTTTTTAAACCACAATGAAAAATTTGTTCTACATTGGTCTAGCAGAAAAGTTTTCGTTAATGTTGGGTTTCCCATATAATATATATATATATATTTGTGTGTGTATTATGTATATAATTATACTATATAATTGTGTAGTATTGTAGTATAATATAAGAAGAAAATATATTCTTGCTGGATGAAAAATTTTCTGTACATACATGTGTGAATGTGTGTTTTACATATGCTATACTTTGTTATATTATATACTTTATAACACACTCACATATATAAATATTCTCAGTTACCTTGTCAGCATCTATAACAAATAAATAATCTTATCTAGCCACTGTCAGGAATTTGGAAGTAGACAGAAATTGTCATTGCTTCGAATTGATGAGACAAATGTCCCAAGTATTGTCTTTCCAATCTAGGTAGATGTAACCTGGTAAATACAGACACTCTAACACAATAAGGATGTTTCTTTAGACCCTTTCTCCTCAAAATGTAGTTCATGGACATCATCTGGAACATGTTAGAAATGAGGAATATTTTGACTGTTCGTGGTCTTTTATGTTTCCATATGAATTTCTGTCTTGTCGTTTTCAGGTATAAGAAGAATGATGTTGGTAATTTAATGGGTATTGTGCTGAGTCTGTAAATTTCCTTGGGTGGGGTGGATATTTTAACAATTTTGAGTCTTCCAACCCATGAGCATGGGATATTTTTCCATTTGTTTGTTTCTTCTTTGATTTCTTTGAGCGGTGTTTTGTAGTTTTCATTGTAGAGGTCTTTCACTTCTCTGGTTAGGGAGATGCTGAGGTTTTTTGTTGTTGTTTTTGTTTTGTTTTGTTTGGTGGCTATTATGTATGGGATTGTGCTTTTTATCTGGCTCTCTGCCTGTTTGTTTTTGGTATATAAGAAGGCGACTGTCTTTTGCATGTTTATTTTGTACCCTGAGACTCTGCCAAAGTCCTTTATCAGTGCAAGGAGGTTTTTGACAGATTCCCTTGGATTTTCAAGGTATAGGACCATGTTGTCAGCAAAGAGGGATAACTTAACTTCCTCTTTCCCTATTTGGATACCCTTGATTTCCTTCTCTTGTCTGATTTCTCTAGCTAGGACTTCCAACACTATGTTGAACAGGAGGGGTGAGAGTGGGCAGCCTTGTCTTGTTCCAGTTTTAAGGGAAATGCTTCCAATTTCTGTCTTTTTAACAATATGTTGGCTGTGGGTTTATCATAGATGGCACTTACTATTTTGAAGTATGTTCTGTCTATGCCCAGGTGGTCAAGGGTTTTTTATCAAGAAGGGATGTGGATTTTATCAAGAGCTTTTTAGCAAAAACATGGAGCCAACCATACTGCCCATCAAAAGTGGACCAGATAAAAAAATTGTAGTTCATATACACAATGGAATATCATGCAGCCATAAAAGATAAAATTATAGACTTCACCGTGACTTGGATTAATTTAGAATCTATCATACTTCATGAGCTATCATAGAAACAAAAAACTGAGTACCACATGTTCTCACTTATAAGCAGGCCCTGAGCATTATCGTAACACTATAAGAAAGTGGGACGCTGCTAAGGGAGGGAAGAGGGGAGATCACATGACATCAGTAAGGGTACCTGATCTCAAACAAGGCAAAGTGGAGACCACAGGAAGGCCCAAACCTTGCCTGCATGATGACCACTTACCTACCTAATCCTGAATTGTACCTCATATCTTTAAAATTAAATTACATTTAAAGAAAGAAAGAAATGAGGAATATTGTCTCTACACTAGACCTACTAAATCATAATCTGCATTTTTTAACAACATTCTGAACTAGACAACCATGTTTATTTATTTATTTATTTATTTTGAGTTGGAGTCTCACTCTGTCACCCAGACTGGAGTGCAGTGACCGCTCCCGGCCACTGCAGCCTCGACCTGCTGGGCTCAGGCGATCCTTCCGCCTCA